>CAUYRT010004733.1:0-36195 GCA_963574885.1 Lepilemur ruficaudatus | reverse complement strand
GATGGTGGCATAATGCAGGGGTTTGCAGATGGCCACGTAGCGGTCATAGGACATGGCAGCCAGAAGGTAAAACTCTGTGGCCCCGAGAAATATGGCAAAGAAATACTGAGTGAAGCATCCAGCAAAGCTGATGGTCTTATTCCCGGTAGAGATGCTGAACAGCAGCCTGGGAGTGAAAGTGGTGGTAAAGGAAATTTCCAAGAAGGAGAAGTTCCGAAGGAAGAAATACATGGGAGTCTGGAGGTGCGAGTCCAGTAGTGTGAGGGTGATGATTGTCAGATTACCTAAGATGCTGAACATGTAGGTGAGGAGGAGAAATATGAAAATAGCTATCTGAAGCTCAGGGATTTCTGTTAGTCCCAGTAGAATGAATTCTGTCAGAATGGTTTGGTTTCTCATTTCTAACCTTTGCTGCCTATGAAGGTACAAAGGAAAAAAGTCAACAATGAGGACAGAAGAGTTCAGGAACATTTAGGAGAGGCTTACTTTTCCCTGTTGAATTGTTTCGAGTGTCTTTTTTCTGTCAATCTTACTCAAACGAGGTTTTCTATTGCATAGGGACTGGCTCTTCCCAAGAACTATTTTTTCAAATTCCCTTGTAGAGGATTTCTCTATGGTTCCTTTTCAGAATTTTCAAGTTCTTTCCTAGCCTACCTTCTAAACCAATGCCCGAGTTATTATTTTCTCCATTTTCTGTTTTTATTTTCACTTTGAACATACTTCTACTTAAATAAATTAAAAAGATTTTAATTATTATGGGTATATAATCCTCCTATTTTTGGTAGGGTACATATGATATTTTGATATAGGCATATAATGTGAGTTAATCAAATCAGGGTAAGTCGGGTGTTCATCTCCTCAGGAATTTATCATTTCTTTGTGTCAGGGACATTCCACTCTTTAGTTATTTTAAAATATACCCTAACTTACTGTTGATTATGTCCCTGTGTTGTGCTATGAAATATTGTTCACTCCATCTAACTGACTATATTTTTGCACCCATTAACCATCCCCACTTTATCCCCACCTCCCCACTCCCTTCCAAGCTTCTGGTCACCATCATTCTACTCTTTATCTCTGTGAGATCTTTTCTTTAAAAAAATATTTAGCTCCCACCTATGAGTGAGAACATGTGAGATTTGTCTTCTGTGCTGGCTTATTTCACTTAACATAATGGCATTTTTGCCATTTTATGAATTAAAAAATATTTTCATGTATGTTGTTTTATTTGGTTATAACTATTATAATAATAAACAATAACTCTTATCAATTGAGAACTTACTATGTGCCAAATCTTGTCATTATTTTGATTCAAATAATAGCCATTTAAGGTAGATACTATTACTATCCCCATTTTGCAGATGAGAAAACTGAGGTCAAGAGGTTGATAGATTGTTTCAAATCCCACAGCTAGTAAATTGTGGAGCCAGGAGGCTGACCCAGTGCTGCTTGACTTCATATTCTATATGTTAACACTTAATTACTGTGTTGTGCTAATTTCCCATCCTCCTCCAGGGGCACAGCAATTACAACTATTATTTAAACTTAATGACAAAATGTGGATTAATGCTAATGTGAGGGTAATAATGGTGAAACTGAGGCTTGGAAAGTTTATGTGATTTGGCCAAGAGCATGTAGGTAGGAAATTCTTCTAATTCTAAAACACATGCTCACCAAGCTTGCTTCTTTCTTCTTGTCTGTTTTTTTTTTTTTGAGACAGGATTTGGTTTTGTTGTCCCAGCTAGAGTGCAGTGGCATCATCACAGGTCACTGCAACCTCAAACTCCAGGGCTTACGAGATCCTCTTGCCTAAGACTCCAGAGTAGCTGGGACTACAGGCCTGCGCCACCACACCCACCTAATTTTTCTATTTTTTGTAGGGACAGGGTTTCACTCTTGCCCAGGCTGGTCTTGAACTCCTGGCCTCAAGCAATCCTCCCACCTCAGCCTTTCAGAATGCTAGGATTACAGGCGTAAGCCACCATGACTGGCCACTTCTTTATTTATTTATAAATTTATTAAACACTGATTGCATATTTAAAAAATTCTGAATCTTTATTTTTTGCTTCTACAATGTCTTTGATTTTTTTCTCTTAATATTTCTTTCCTTTCTGCCTTTAAACCAACAGCCCCTTACTAATTTTTCCTCCTTTCTCTGGACTTGAGTGACGCATCTCTGACTCTGGCTGATCTTTTTCATAAATAGTCATTCTTCTGAAGTTGTTTGTCTGTTTTAGTTTCCAAATAAGTGAAATGATTGTTTTGCACCTCTCTCAATCTGCTTCACAAATGGATACTTTTAGGTCTGAATTTTTGTTTCATTTTCCGCTTCATATCTTTAACTTACTGTAATACCTTTTCATTTGGATGTTCTTCCCTCAAATTCAACTTAACGTTAAAATGTATCTCAGTATCTTTCTACTCTGTGATAAAATCTCTTTAAATTTCCAAATTCCGTGATAGGTTCTTTTGGTAAAATGCCTTACAAAATTTACCTTTGAAAAATAGTAACTCAAAAATATTATCTTATTAAAACTGGCAGTTTTGTTTCTACAAATTTTCTGTTAGACGCTGGTTGAAAAAGTTCTATTTTTAATAGACCATTGACCCAAATTTAATTTCCTGAGTATTTAGCCGTATACATCTAAAAAAAGATTTCTGGTATTTTTAGGAAAACTTTTAACTGAGAGATAGTGCTTGTATGACCCTGGAAGACATGTGCTTCAGGCGACTAGAATCTCTCTTTGCTTCTGTAGTAGCCATAAGACTGTGAAAAACTACGGGTATATGTGAGAAGCTGTGTTTTCTTCCACTTTCAGTAGATCTCCTTGTGCAAGTGGAGACATAGAAAATCAGAGAATTGAGTCCAATAGCTAAGGACTGTCATCTGAGTAAGACAATCAGTACAAAGCATAATTAGCATTTGTAATATGCTATGTGGAATTTTAAAATGAATACATAAAATTTATCATCTAAATTTTTTAAGTGTATAGTTCTGTAGTGTTAAATATATTCATATTATTGTGCAACAGATCTTCAGGACTTTTTTATCTTGTAAAACTGAAACTCTATAGCCATTAAGAAACAATTCCCCATTTTTTCCTTCCTCCAGCCTTGGAAATCACCGTTCTACTCTCTGTTTCTATGAATTTGACTACCTCATATTAGTGGAATCAACAATATTTGTCTTTTTGTGTCTGGTTTATTTCACTTAACATAAAGTTTTTAAGGTTTATTCATGTTGTAGCATATGACAGGAATTCCTCCCTTTTTAAGGCTG
The DNA here is from genome assembly GCA_963574885.1 of Lepilemur ruficaudatus. NCBI lineage: Eukaryota > Metazoa > Chordata > Mammalia > Primates > Lepilemuridae > Lepilemur > Lepilemur ruficaudatus. The sequence goes on along the minus strand of CAUYRT010004733.1, from coordinate 32,915 downwards.
AATAATATTCCATTGTATGCATATGCTCATTTTGTTTTTCCATTCATCTGTTGATGGACATCAATGGATTGCTTTCATTTCTTGGCCATTGTGAATAGTGCTGCTAAGATCATGGGTGTGCATATATCTCTTTGAGATCCTTTCAATTCTTTTGGATATACCTCCAGGAGCATATATTGCTGGATCATATGGTAATTCTATTTTTAGTTTTTTTAAGAAACTGCCATAAGTTTTCCACAGTGGTTGCACTCTATACGGAATTTTTACAGAGAGTGAATATCGGTGTATCTGTGACACAGGATGAATGCAGAGAGATGTCTGATTCTAAGATAGGAATTAATATAATGATGCATTCTATTTGGACATGAACCATTTTGTATTTTAAAAGCAGATTATAATTTCCTTGAGAGCAGGGGAAGTACAAGAGAACCAAGACTTATTAATGATCACAGTGTTGGCTTTGCGATAGGCTCTTTATATTAATAAATATATTATTCCTCTTTTTTGGTATTTTTATCACCCCAATAACAACAGTAAGAACATACAGTATTGGCAAAATTATATATTTTTTTAAATAAATGAAAAAATTAGTGCCCCCCTTTACTTTGTTCCTTATTTCTCCCTTTATCCTTGGCTATTTACCATATAAACTGTACATTTTTCCAAGCTTATCTAGTAACTGATAAGAATGTTCAAGAGCCAGCACAGGGTAAAGTCACTTCACTCATAAATTGATTTTTACCTTTTCTTTTCTCTTGTCCACTGATGAATGGTCAGTGAGTCATGTGTTACCTGGTCTCTGCTGGTATTTCAAGAGCTGAGAGCCAGGCTTCTATCAGTAAGATTGTTTTTTGAACTTTTTCTTGTTCATCGTTGGTGCTTTTCTATTACCGAGTAATAAAAATCTGTATTTGTTCCATTTGTTATTGAAGGTAAGGGAAATATAATAATTTTATTTTATTTTTCAGGGTTTTGTTATTTTATTTTTTGAATTGACAAATAAAGCTATATGTATTTATCATGTACAATATAACGTTTTAAAGTATATGTACAGTGTGGATTGACTAAAAAATGACAATGTGTGTAAGTTTGTTTGGGCACAGAATGGTCCCTTGTGCTCAATTTCCAGGATAGTGAGCCGTCACTTCCGATTCTCCCCATTGACACTTAGCGAGAAGTATTCACCTGTACTTGCCCCCACCCCTGATCCTATATTCTCTAAGCCTAAGCCTCCTGGATGGGATGGGTTACTTTCCTTGGGATATAGGTAAACCCCCAGCACAGATAATCAGGAAATGGGCTACCAGGTTATTGGTCATAATGTTCTTTTTCAGAAAGGTCAGTATTTCTCACAAGAAGCCTTGAATATCAAGAATCCTTTGGGCTTCTTCATATTGTTCTAACTTAAGATCCCCAAAATAAAGAAATCTTAAACCTTACGCCATATCCTTAGGCCATGTCTGGAACACCAGGATATATCTTTTTTGTTGCTCCCAAGAATATCCTAATCACTAGGATGGATGGAATGAGGCCATGTCGTCTGGTGATATGAATATCCATAAAGCTCTGGCATTTCCTGGTAATTAATTTTTTTGTTTTTTGGTGAACAGCTCTAGGTTATCATTCAAAACTTCACATTCATATTTCACAGAAATTCTATAACAATCCTGCATCAATAATTTCACAAAGCTGTTCATTTTAGCTTTGTTTATAAATGTAAAAAGTTAAAAACAATTTAAATGTTCATGAGTAGGGAGATGACTAACAATTTTGGCATATCTAAACTACAAAATGCAATAGGCCAATAAAAATGATTGGGAAAGATTTATGTAAACTCATTTGGAAAGATGTATTTAATATACTGCTATGTGAGTAAAGCAAGCTGCTAAACAATAGTGTATTATATGATCCCATTTGAGTTGAAAAGATATCTGTATCTATATCTATATTTAATATATATGTATATATGATACAAATGATATAAATAATATTTTATGTACATAATCATGTAGATTTGAAAACATAAATTGTTATTAGTAATTACTTTTGTGGAGTTAGAGAGGAAGTGGGGGCATATAGGAGCTTTCTCTTCTTCATACTTGTCTATATTGTTTTAATGTTATAAAGCAAGCATAGCCACATTTTAACTAAAAAAATAAAAAATTACAGTTATATGATTTCATGCTCCACAATCACAAAAGGTAACATTTATATAATTATAAGCTGAGAATATACTTACCCTTGATTTTCAGGGCAAATGCTGTGGGATTTTAACTTTGGGTGTCCATGGGATGAGTCACAACCTAAAAGTCAGATATCGATGGGAGGTGGCACAAAACTTAACTTGTTTGCTTTCCCACCACTACTTGTTGATATAATTATTCACAAAATTCACAAATTTTTGAAAATTTAGTAGGAAGAATCCTACTCATCGTGATGTATATCAGTTTAGCTCTCATTTGCCACTTCTTAATTATACATATAGTTTAAATGCACTCTGGTCAGGAAGTAATCCTTTGAGATTATTTAAGTTATGCGTGCTTATAGTAGTGACAATAAAACCTTAGGAAGCATTCTCCCTTCAAAGCCTTATTTCCTCTGTTCTGACTCTTCTGAGCCTGGATATGTGCTTCCTCTCTGATTTTATATCAGCCTGAAGCCCATTTCAAATGTTCTATTCTGAGGAGACCTCAGCATAATCAGCTGAGGAAAGAAATGAAAGATCCCAGGAGACCCACATCCAGAAAATAACTAATGAACCCTATTCTTGGAAAACTCTTGAATTTTTAATAAGATATTGGGGAAGAAGTCCAAAGAGACTCTGAGGAAGCTAGCAAGAGAACATCAATATAGTATAAAAGCCTTATGAAAACTGCAATAATAATGATTAAAAATAATTTCATAGGAAATAGAACAATAATAGGTTTTTCAAATGTATTCATTTATTTATTTAGACAGATACAATTGTGTATATTTATCATGTATACCATGATGTTTTGAAGAATATATACATTGTGGGGGAATATCTAAATCTAGTTAATTGACATATGCACTACCTCACATAGTTATCATTTTTGTTGTGAAAACACTTAACATCTACTCTCTTAGCATTTTTCAAGAATACAATGTATTGTAATTAACTATAGTCACCATGCAATGCAGCAGATCTCTTGAACTTATTTCTGCTGTCTAACTGTAATTTTGAATACTTTGACCAATATTTCCCCAGCCTCTCAACCCCCAACTGCCTTAGCCTCTGGGAACCACCATTCTACTTTATTTCTATGAGATCAACTTTTTTAGATTTCACATATACGTGGTAGTACCTTATTGCTTTCCTCTTGTGCTATTGTTTTATATGAGCTCCGAGCCTTAACTTTTGGGTGGATTTACACTGGTGGGTGTCTGTTGTGCTGATCCATCATAGTGCAGTACTGAATATTTCCTGCATGGCAGGTCTGGTCTTGACAAATTCCCTTAGTGTTTGCTTGTCCGGAAAAGTTCTTTATTTCTCTTTCTTATTTGAAACTTAGTTTTGCAGGATACAAAATTCTAGGCTGGCAGTTGTTCTGTTTAAGCAGACTGATGATGGAGCCCCAATCCCTTCTGGCTTGTATGGTCTCCTTTCTTTTTTAGTCCTTTGTACCCTGATACTATCCTCTGATGAAGGTTGGAGGTCCTGTATTTTCTGTGTTCTTCCATGAGTCTTGAAGGCTCCTCCACTTGTTTATTGACACTCCTGCTCAAACCTTTTCAAGTCCACTCAATCTGAAGCTGATCCTAGACAGACAGTGAGCAATATCTCACCTCTGTTCCCGGTTTGGCTTTAGACAGAGAGACCTAATGGGTGCCAGGTGCCTGAATGTGCCAAGTATGGGTTTTTAAGAAAAAGTTATTTTTTTCCCTTTTTTTAAAAAAAATTTTGAGATATTATAGGGGTACAAACATTTTGGTTATGCGTATGTAGAGAGATAAAAAATTTATTTGTAATTATTATGGGTACATAATAGTTGTATATCTTTATAGGGTACATGTGATGTTTTGATACAGGCATATGATTTGAATTAATCAAATCAGGGCAATTGGAGTATCCATCAGCACAGGCATTTAACATTTCTTTGTGCTAGGAACATTCCAAGTCCACTCTTTTAGTTATTTTAAAGTGTACCCTAACTTGCTGATTATAGTCACTTTGTTGTGCTGTCAAATATTGTTCGTTCTATCTAACTATATTTTTGTACCCATTAACCATCCCCACTTCAGTATGGAGTTTTGAGAATGCTAATGCAATACAGAATTATAGCATATAGTACTCTTTAGGAAAGACAAATATATTCCTGAGAGATTACTGGAGAGCAATAACATATGCACCAGGACAATAGGTGAAAATAGAGAAAGGGCAACAGAGAGGGAGTAACAAAACGAGAACAGTACAATTTTCAGAAGTGATTAATGAAATCTAGTTAGAGGTTTGAGGGGCATTTATCTGTGGGTAATCTTTGAGTCAGGAGGCTAGAGAAAGATACAATTTTGTAGTAGGTATGATAGATAACCTTTTTTTCTCCCAGCCCATACTGCCTTTAGAGAAAATCAGAGGAGAATGAACTACGACAGAGGTGAATGAATTAAGTGTAGACATAAGCCAAACAGCCAATTATATTTTCTCTTTTGGGAACTTGGAGGTAGTCACAGAGTCTGGGTTGGCAAATTGTGGGTGGTCAAGATAGAAAGTGATATACATATATATATATATATATATATCACACACAATATTTCTCCTGGTTTATAAGAAAAGCTGTGAGATAACATGATGGTAAATAAGGCATTCAGCTTGCCTGTGATTGGTAATGCTGAGCTGGGAGAATAAATACATATCCAGAATGAAGTTCTATTCCAGCAAAGACAATAGGTGCCCCCACTATAATAGAAAGGGTCTTGTGCAATTAACTGATTAGCAGGTGGCTGATTACATATGGGACTAGGAGGTGCCATGTGATAGGCTTGGCTTTGGTTTCTGCTATTAGAAAATTGGATGCATCAATGACAGAAGCCAAATCAGTCCTGGCAAGGAAAGGCCCATGCATAATCTGCAGTCCTGCCATCATGGTTACTTTGTTTTTGAGTTCACTGAATAGCTTAAAGTGGCGGGGAGTGAGGTTGATTCTCATCCACAGAAAAAGTCAGCTTGTCTACCAAGTTTTTGACAGGTGTGTGTGTGTGTGTGTGTGTGTGTGTATGTGAGTGTGTCTCTGTTCGCTAAAGAAGACTCATAGTGATCCCTCATATTTAGACGGTATACAAGTATCCTCAACTCCAGTCTTGTTATGAGAGGTGCATCTGGATTCCTTTACCCCAAACTTCCTGCTTATCCAATCTTCCAATTTTTTTCATTCGAAGTCCCTGATCACACAGACGACTTATTATCCTCTAATCGTAAAATGGCATAGATCTATACCTCTAGCCATTTCTTCTTCTAGACAAGGTAGGCAACTCCTTATATCAAAGTTCTGTTGGTGGGGAGGATTCCTTTTTCTAACTGCTTTTCCTGGCCATGCCTCAGTAGGGTTGTAAAGCCACAGTAGGCCCATTCTGGCTGACGTCAGTATATTGTGCAGAGCCTCTATAAAGAGAACTTTATTTTTCTTCCCCAGTCAGTTAGTAATTGGAACCCCCATCACCATGAGATTCTAGATGTGGTATGAGGAAGAAGAGGCATTGGAGGAAGAGTTAGTGTATGGGGAGCGCAAGCCTCCTGCACGTGCAAATTGCTTCTGCCTTTAGGATCAACTTGAGCTTCTTACACATACCACTTCCATTTGATAGTGGGGCATCTCTAAACATTTCTGTTTTTATGACTTAATGAACACTTAACACTCGTTTATGACAAGTAGTTCAACAAGCATGGTTTCAGGTTGCCTCCTTAACAGGCATTCAGGCTTGGACAGGCCCAGTAACAAGCAAAACATTAATTTCTCAAAGAACAAGTTATTTATCAAAGATGGCATGGGTTTACCTCAAAACCAAAGGGGATGTGGACTGAGATTTTCCTATTTGGATGTATCACAAATTCCACACAGCATCCTGATCAGCCACAGACACTTTACATGCAATTAAATCCACAGAATCATATGAACTCTGCTTGCCCTGAAGTTAGAGCCATCTGGAGAGCTTGCTCTTGTTATGTGCAGTTTTATGGACTACCCAGTAGATGGGACAGAATAGCATTCTAAATTGTGGTGCATGTTATCTCTCAAATGTGGCAGTACAGCCTTGCTATATTTTGAATTCTCCTGTAATATAAGGACCCTACAATTTCTCCTGGATACTCTTTGCTGTTTGCATCAGTGTATCTTCCTTGCTGTAATGATAAGCAAGGCTCTAAACCTGTCATTTCGTGAAGAGAGTTCCTTTCTCTTTAAGTCCTGAATTAATACCTCAAAATAACTAAGAAAGTAAATATCAAATGTCTCACCATAAAAATAAGTAAGTGAAATGATGGGTGTATTAATTAGCTTGATTTAATCATTCCACATTGTATGCATATACCAAAGCATCACCTTTTACCCCATAAATGTATACTATTATGATTTGTTAATGAAAAATATATTAATAAAAACAATCTCTAAAAAATGCATCCTTAGTAAAAACTTCAAAGAAGCCAGAGAAGGATGAGGAAGAAAACAGTGTGATGTCTTTAGAAGCCACAAGGGAAGAAAATGATTCAAGAAGTAAAGGAGGATTTATTGTAGGATGCTCCTGAGAGGTGAAATAAGATGAGGACTGAGATATAGTCAGTAGGTTTGTAGACTGGAGGTTGTAGTTGACTTTGACAGGAGTTTTATTGGTGTGGTGGCAGAAGCCTGTTTGGAGTGGGTTTAAGAAAGAATATAAAGATGTAGACAGCTAGTACACTCCAAACTTCTGAGAACAGGAAAATGGGAGGGAGAAAAATCTAAGAAAGTTGAGGGGACATGCAAGGAAGCGTTTGATTGGTGGTGGACTAGAGAATCTAAAACAGATGAGGAAGGAAGTAAGGGCATGTTAGATAGTGAAAGGTGGTAGAGTTAATGGGAGTCCTTTTGGGTTGGAGAGTTTTTGGAGAGGAAGTAGTAGAGGGAGTTATTTGGAAAGATCGAAAGTTGTGGTCATATCACACATGCACTGTGGTTGGATGCTTGGAATTGAGATTTTAGTAGTGCAGTTATTGTAAATGACAAGGTCTAGGTTATTGTAAATGGGAGCGTGGGTGGTTGACAAGATCACTGGAAATGAGGATGCTAAGAACCAAGAGGCCAGAGTACTGTCTGGATCACTCATGTAGCTACTCAAGTCATTCAGGAGTCATAACAGAAGTAAGTAGTACAGTTAAAGACAGTAAGCCACTTGCTAAATTTTTCACTGAGCTGGGAAAACACTTGTGGCAGTGATATAATCCAACGGCATGTGCTTTTAAGGAAAGTACAGTTTTTTGGGAGAAAGGAAGCCCATAATCTGAAAGAGGCAATGAGGAGTAAGGAGGCCACCTATCCCACCTTCAGGACCAGAAAAATGTGGAGTGTGGAGATAGCACAGTCACTGCTTAAGGGAACAGCATGGGAAGCAGGTTCTCAAAGGATAGAGGGTTTCAGTTAGAGGAAGACATAAGAGAAGAGAACATTCAGAGAAGTTGAGGATATAGGGGATTTTGAAGCTGATAGACCACTTGGGGTAATGAGGGATGATATAGAGTGCTTTTAGTTCTGGTAGTGATTAAGGTAGACAGGGAAGTAATAACATGATGGAATTAGTCTTGAAGTTCTGTTAGAGGAAGGAGGACCATCAGTTCCAACCATTACGTCTTCTAGACTTGGTCTATCACTTGTGGGCTGGGGGTTGGACAAACTGAGCCAGAAACAGGTCATGTAGTACCTTGTAGATTATGGTAAGAAATTTGAAATTTAAATAATAAGAAGCCATCAGAAGGTTCTAAGAAAGAGAGTAACATGATCTGATTTGTATTTTAAAAAGATTAGACTGTGAGAGCTTGTCTTCCTCATTTTCTTCTTCTTCTTTTTTTTTTTAAAGTCAGTGCTAACACTTTCTCCATTTTCATTCTGTTCTCACTGCAGCTTTCATGGCAATAATTTGCTCTGCCAAATTTCCTTAGCTAGTCCTGTTTATAGCTTGGCTGTTTTTTGGAAATAATATCTTGTATTCCAGCCAAGACGGTGTTCTCACCTTTTGCAGATGATTCTCATGTTCTGTTTTCCCTCTCTGTGTGTGGAGAGATCACATTTCTTGGATCCTTTGCAGTTGTTAACTAGTTCGGCCAGTAGGTTTTGGGTGAAGCATTTAATTTCAGGTTTGAGACATTCTAGCTCTGTGCTTTTCCTATTGTGATGGTACTTGAAGCATAATTTGGAGCTAGCAGTATAATAAATGATGTGGAGACAGTACATGGAGCAGAATTTACTGTTGACCCACATTGGACACATATGAGAGGTTATAACCTTTTGTTATTTAAGCTACTAAGGTTTTGGGGGCATTTACTACTACAGAATACCAGTACGCCACCTCTCCTACCTGCATTTTAATAGGAAGAAAGATTTAAAATCAAATAATTTAATTCCTAACAGTAGATTGTAGATATTAAAGATAGGTTGGTGGGGAATACATTTTTTAGGGGTATGTTGCCCCTTAGACTTCTGAAAATATGATCATTTTGCCTTCATGAAAGGCAAAATGGTTCTGCTTTCAGAAGAACCATTTCTTCTGGTTCTGCTCTTAATTTATTTACCTACAACTCTCCCTGAGAAAAGGAGAAAATAGCTCTTACAATAATATTAAGCAAATTAACATTAACAGAGGATTTATTTCTATTAAAACATATCTCTACAAAGAAACAACTATGTTGTTTAAAATATGCTTAAGAAGTGATATCAGCAAGACGGCTGACTAGAGATACCTGACACTCATTCACCCCCAAAAGAAAGGACTAAGGCAACAAACAAACAACTAAGACTTGACTGGAGTGTTGAAGGGAGAGCCCTGGAGTGAAGTCGGGGAGTGAGAGGCACCTTTTGTGATTGGAAGCCCAGGAGACCAGCATGGAGGCACCCAGCTGCAACCCCAGCTCTCTTGCTGGGATTGGATTGGTCTGGAATCCTATGGACTTCCCCTTGTGTGGAAAAGATAAGCAGAAGATCCCCACTAGCCTTCATTGCCATTGCAAACACCTACAGTTCTTACTCTAGGAAAATCTTAGTGCTTGTAAGCTCTTAGCCCAGCTTGGAGAGGTGCCAGAAATTCACACAGCTGCATTGCTTCATATTAGGAGCACAGAATGTGCACTTTCTAACCCCTACGTACCCTCTGTGAACCAAGCTGATGCATCATGGCATCATTTTGAGACTAGAGCCACCTCTGGAGTGTGCCCTGCTCTGGGGGCCAGTAGCCACTGCACCTCTCCAGAATTGGGGCTCTATCTTCATTCCACCAAGTCCACATGGGTGGCTGAATATGGCATTTAGCCACAATCTCAGCTGTGCAGAGCCTGGGTCCAGGATCTCCTGTGACTCTGGTTCTGCATAGCAGGGAAACCGACCCCTGCTGTCTGTACTTTCAGCCAGAGTAACAATCTGGCAGTCCTGCCCAGGGTGAAGTTGCCCTTAAGGTGGCCAAGCTGCTGCACACCCTCCCCCAAGTGGGAGAGGTCCCCATACCACTGAGCAGCTGACACACCCCTATGCCAACAGAGCATCTACATGCCTGCACCCAGGACTTGAAAAACAGTCCTGCAGTGCCCCCCACCTACAAACACACCCCAGGCCTGCCCAAAGGCCCTGCACCTATAGTCAGGGCCTAAGAAACAGCCCTATGGGCCACCCCCAGACACATCCCTGGGCCAGCTGAGCAACTGTGCTCCCATGCCCCCAGCCAGAGTAATAGCCCTATGGCTTCAACCCCAGCAAGCCAGACCAAAAGTTGACCAACGCACATGTGTGTGCACACACCCCTGACTTGAGAAATAGCCCAGTGAGGCCACCCACAGCAAAGCCATACCAACTCTGCCACACACTCTCAGCCTAGGCCACTGAGAGATACACAAACATCACTAGCAAAGATTATGGCTGAAGAAACTACACAAAGACTATACTCCCATAGAGTAGAACCAAAGGGAGAACCACCTAGAACCAAAGGCAGCTCACTCCACCAAATTGACACCCCAGCAGCCATCCATATGAATGTCTTTTCCTATGAAATCTACTCCATAAAATTGGAAGAGGCAACTGTTCCACCACATGTGTGTAAATCAATGTAGAGACACATCAAATATGAAAAAGCAAGGAAATATGACATTTCCAAAGAACACAATAATTCTCCAGTAGCAGACTCCAGTCATAAGGAAATATACAAATTCTCCCCCAAAAGAATTAAAAATAATAATCTTAAGGAAACTCAGTGATACAAGAGACTACAGATAGACAATTGAAAAAAATCAGGAAAACAATTCATAATTTGAATGAGAAATTTAACAGTGAGATAAATATTATACAAAAGAACCAAATAGAAACTATAAAGCTGAAGAATTCAATGAATGAAATAAAAATATAATCAAGAGCTTCAACAAAAGACTAGACCAAGCAGAAGAAAGAATTTCTGAACTTAAAGACAGGTAGACAGGTCTTTTGAAATAACACAAGCAAACCAAAAATAAAAAGAAAAAAAATAAGAAGTGAAGGAATGGAAAAAGATATTCCACACAAAGGGAAACCAAACACAAGCAGGAGTACCTATACTTATATCAGACAAAACAGACTTTAAGTTAGAAGCTGTAAAAAGAGATAAAGAAGGATATTATATAATGATAAGGGGATCAATCAGGCAAAAGAATGTAACAATTTAAATATATATACACCCAACACTGGAGTACCCAGGTATATAAAGCAAATATTATTTGATCTAAAGACTGAGATGCCATAATAGTTGGGGACTTCAACACTCCAACACTCTCAGCATTGGACAGATAATCTAGACAGAAAATCAACAAAGAAACATTGGATTTAAACTGATTATTTACTAAATGGACCTAATAGACATTTACAGAACATTTCACCCAATAGCTGAAGACTACACATTCTTTCCATCAGCACATGGACAATTATTCAGGATTGACCATATGTTATGACACAAAACAAGTTTCAAAAAATAAAAAAAATCAAAATCATAGCAAGTATCTTATCTTACCACAATAGAATAAAACTAAAAATCAATAACAATACGAACAATTTGAAACTATGCAAGTACATAGAATTTAAAGAACATGCTTTTGAATGACCAATGAGTGAAGGCAGAAATTAAGAATGAAATAAAAAAATCTCTTGAAACAAATGAAAATAGAAATACAACATGCCAAACCCTATGAGACACAGCAAAAGCAGTATTAAGAGACAAATTTATAGCAATAAATGCCTGCATTGAAAAACTAGAAAGATTTCACATAAACAACCTAATGATGCATCTGAAAGAACAAAAAAGTCAAGAACAACCTGAACCCAAAATTAGTAGAAGGAAAGAAATAATAAAGGTCAGAGCAGAAGTAAACAAATTCAAGACTAATAAAAATACAGAAGATCAGTGAAATAAAATATACTTTAAAGTGTTCAGAAGAGAAACATTTTGACCCTTTAAAAAACAAGTAAATAGTAGAAAAGCTTATGAAAATTCCTTGAAGCTTAAAAATAATAAAGAAGTTTTCACTTATATATTTGTTCCTTTACTAACCGAACATTTACTGAGTGCCTATTATGGGCATGGCACTATTATGGGAACCAAAGCCACTGACATGTACCTAAGAAAGAAGGTGCATAGAGAGGAGGGGAGCAGAATTGGCAGCTAATATGAGTTCCCTTGTTCATAACTTAATCCTCATTGAAAGCTTATTGGGGGTGACTGTGGAGGCAAAATACTACTTTATTCTCATGCTCTTTGGGGTCTTATGTTCCCTCTGAAAGAGAGAAAAGAAATATTTGATCAGGTCCCATTTGTTTATTTTTGTAACTGCATTGATTGCTTTGGGGGTCTTCTTCAAGAATTCTTTGCCTAGACCAATGTCTGAGAGGGTCTTCCCAACATCCTCCTCTAGGATTCCTAGCGTTTCCTGCCTTAGGTTTAGGTCTGTTAACCATCTTGAGTGTATTTTTGTGAGAGGTGAGAGGTAGGGATCCAGCTTCATTTTTCTGCATGTAGCTATGCAGTTTTGCCAGCACCATTTATTGAAAAGAGATTCTTTTCCCCAGTGTATATTTTTGTCTGGTTTATCAAAGATTAGGTTACCATATGTAGATGGTTTCATCTCTGGATTCTCAGTCCTGTTCCAAAGATCAATGCTTCTGTTCTTGTGCCAATCCCAAACTGATTTGATTATTATTGCTCTATAGTACAACTGGAAGTCTGGAAGACTGATGCCCCCCAGTTTGTTCTTTTTGCTTAAGATTGCTTTTGCTATACGAGGTCTTTTCTGGTTCCATACAAAGTGAAGAATTATTTTTTCTAGTTCTGCAAAGAATGAAGATGGTACTTTGATGGGGATTGTATTTATTCTGTAGATCACTTTAGGTAATATTGACATTTTAACATGATTCTACCAATCCATGAACAAGGCAGATTTTTTCATCTTTTTCCATCTTCTACAATTTCTTTTTCATCATCTCTAATCATTAGAGAAATGCAAATCAAAACCACAATGAGATACCACCTGACCCCAGTGAGACTGGCCTCTATCAAAAAATCCCAAAACAACAAATGCTGGCGAGGGTGTGGAGAGATAGGGACTCTCTTACACTGTTGGTGGGACTGCAAATTGGTGCAACCTTTGTGGAAAAGAATTTGGAGATTCCTCAAAGGGTTGATTGTAATTTTTAAGACCTGCCGGTGTATTCTGAGCCTGTCATGGGTTTCCATCACCTCCACTGAAGTTGGAACCTTACACCTTAGATCATTTCCCGTGTGGTGTTAGATAGCCTGTGTTACTCAGAAATCTTTCAAGAACACAGTGATGCTACACCAGCTGATAAATAGGAAGGAGGTGGGCTCACCTGTTTTGTCATTGTGTACAAATTAGCTTGGATGCAAAGCACTGATATATATAATGTAGAAATCAGCAAAAAAAAAAAAAAAAGTGCAAAGAAGAGTTAAACCCAATTACAAGGCCCGGGTGTGGAGGTCTAGATTAGTGGAAAGGGGAGAAAGAGACTTGGGTACAGTCCCAAGGATGCAATCTTGAGGTAGCGTATGTATTTGTTTATACTGAAGTCCTATTTTATACGGGAATGAAATTGTAATGCTTGAAAGCAAAATCTCATGTAGTCAACGAATCTTGAGCATTTTTAGGAAGAGGCCAAGCTGGAGAGGAAACGTGCAAAAACTCTGGAAGAATTTGGCGTCTCGAAGGAAGGGCAGGCAGTTCGGTGTATTCAAGACTGTCTGGTAGCCAGAGAGACAGTTGGGTGGCTTAATGGGGACAGCGAATTAAGAGTGTGGACTGGACGATGCAAGGAAGCTGCTTATTAAAAGATTTATAAGCTGAAAGTGGCAAAATGAGATTTGCATTATTAAAAGGTCATTATATTCATAGCATTATGACTTCAGTGTAGAGATTAAGACTGAAATCCTGGAGACCATTTAAGAAATTGTTGAGGTAATCCAGAGATGATGATCATGAATATTACCCTGGGCAGTAGCAAGTCCCAGTAGAAAATTCCATGGGCAAGACAACTGCAGGGTACTTTTAACCAGACCAGGGTGCAAGTTTTAACCATTGCTTTGCCAGGGAGCTTGATTCTCTGTAGAGTACTTATGTATCCTCTGTTAGAACAGTGGTGGAGGGTTGTATTTGGCTTGGAGAAACTACACTTGGTTCTGAGCAAGCCAGACCATGTATGGCACAGAAAATTGGTTGAATATCTCTTTAGGGTTTTTATGTAATGTGTCAAGTTACAAAATATAAATCTGGATTGATTGCATCTTGTACTGTACTTAAGAAATAAGTTTACTTTTACATTAATAGTATCAGTGCTCTTATCGAGGCAGCTTTTCCTCAGGTGAGTGCGTTGAAGCATTGTCTAAATGTTGACTCTTGTTCCAGGTGTTCACAGTTGCAAATGTGAGCTTGGTGGCCTCGGCATTGTCCTCACTGCCTTGTTTGCCTGTGCAGGGAACATTTGTACTACATGTTGTCATGGAAATAGACATTATGAGATAGAAATTTCTTCTGAGACGAAAAGAAGAGAAATTCTATAGAGCCCCATGGGTCAAAAATTAAATAAGTCATGTTGTTATTTGTATATAGTTCAGAAAGCTTTAGGGTCATAGGCCTTTGAAATTTTTTCATTAATTACAGTAATTCTTTCTCACGTTCCAAATATGATACATTGATTTTTTAGAGCATCTGTAATGATACTCAACAAATGCATTAACATTGTGATACATATTTAATAAGCAACAATTTCTGCTGAAATAAACTGAGCTAATTAGCTAATATCTCATTAGCTAATATCTAATCGGCATTTTCTATACAAAACAGTGTCACTTTATTTCACAGAGCCATTAAATTAAAATAAGAGGCTTTGATATGTTTTCTTTCCTAGTAGTTAGTGTTGTCTGGCTGTGCTGAAATGTTTGTTTGCTGTTTTCATTAGCAGCTCTCATAGCGTATTGGAATGCCACCTTCGTGCCTGCTTTAATTGTACGTACACACAACTCACAGAGAGCCATGTTTACTCTCCCGTCCCCTGATGCTGGTGAGAAATTAGTGGATTTCTTATTAAATGTGTTCATGGAGGCAGACATTCCACTGAGGAAAATAGACGTTCAGTTGATGTAATGGTGGCATACTCAAGACTCAGTATTTTATCACTTAATATTGGACATTCTTCACCTCTGATAACTCCATAGTGAGCAAATACTACTTTCCCTGCATTCTAGTTAAGGCACCGTTCCCGTCATAAGAATCAGGTGCTATGTATATAAGCTTTGTATTAGTGAACTGCTTTTTTCTCTAGGCAACAGTTTTGATCTCCAGTAAACGCAAGAGCTTTCATCGACAGTACTGGAAGAACGTAATAAAAACTGGTCATTCTTTTTGAGAGTATAAGTTGCTTTGTGGTTTGAAGCAGCATGACACAAGGAAGCTATGGATATAAAAGTTGTGACCATTTGCAGGTCATTTAGGCACACGAGAAAGGAAAAAGATGCAAACTTGATCTTTCAAATTGAATGTTGTGTTGACTTCGGCTTCTGTGGCCCCCTGTCTGCGGAGTCCCCACCGTCCCTATCTGAGGATGTGGAACTCATGAGTGCTATGGCAGCCTAAAAGGAGCAAACGGCCTCATTTAACAGTAAAATGGTGGTTATCACTGATTAATAGTAATAATTGTTTTATAATAACTTGATTTTAAAAATTATCTTTATTCAGTGTGTTCGATAAGGTGATATCATTAAAATTAAAAAGTAAAACGGGCATCATTTAATCACTAAGGTAATAGAGTCTGAGAAAAGTCAAAAGAATTGTGCAGAGTCCTACAGTGAGTTGAACCCGGCTGTTTTGACTCTGAATGGTGGATTTGCCTGTGTCACAAGATAACGTCCGTGGATATATTTGAGGAGGACCGAATCTCTTAGGGATGATGTGGAAAGGATTCTTGCCTTGGATAGGGAGGACAAAGTGACTAGCAACTGCTAAGATCTGTTTCAAGTAACATTTTCTTTGCATCTAAACTCCATTTTAGAAATTTAGACCATTTAGCTAAGATTCTAGTTAATATGGCTCTTTATCATACCCTGTCTCTGGTGTGTGCTACATTTAGCAATACAGAAAAGCTTATTTACTTCATTATGGACAGAGCTTTGGGGAGATCTGATGTGTTCTTCTTTTTTTTTTTTTTAAGAAAGACTCAGATATATGTGTGAGATTTGATTAGATCAAAGACTGAATGATGTGCATCTCAGTTATAAGTGGATATAAATTCTATCTTTTTTTTGAAGTCTAAAGGAGATAGGGGTGAGAAAGGAAATTACTGTTTCTATAACCATCCCAAATTTCATTGTAGGCTTTGGTGCTGCAGTAATAAATCGGGATAACTGGATTTGCTTAGCTAAGATGGATAGATTTATTGGTTCCATTTTAAAATTTTTATATGAATAAGTAAACTGCTACCAGTTGCGTGTATTTCATCTCTTCTAATAATGTTTTATTGCCATCTGCTCCCCTGCATTTTGACATCATTAAACTAAACAGTCCACTTGCCATGAAGGCCTGGCCGGAGCTGTCCATTGTCAAAACTGGGGTGTGAAGCGTGTAAACATGCTCCATCTCCGTATAGAACATGTAGGTTTTTGTTTAGAATTGTGATCCTCAGGAAAAAATAAATAACAACCATTGACTGCCTGCTTCCTTTTCTTCTAAATGTTCTTTTATTGACACTGATTTCCATGTTGGAAGTTTTCCAGTGCTGATGCAAGCGCCCATCCGTGAAAGCTCTTTATCGTCATTTTCTTCTCATCCTGAGATTAAAATATTAAACCTTTTATAAAGGAGGATATCTGAATTTGTTCACATATGCTCTTCATAAAGAATTATTACTTCTTATTAATTGATGCGTGTGGTTGTTTAAACCAGGGGCTGGCAAACTATGTCCTTTGGTATATCTGTCCCACCACCTATTTTTTTTTTTAATGGTTAAGATGGTACATGTGATGTCATGTATATTTTGCCAAAATAACCACAACAACAACAACAACAGCTTGGGAATTCCTAAGTTCTCATCTCCAGAACTTTTTCATCTTCCCAAACCCAAACTCTATGCTGATTAAACACTAACTCTGCATTTTCTCCTCCCTCCATCCCCTGCCAATCACCGTTGTATTTTCTGTTATCCATTTGCCTACTCTAGGTACTGCACATAAGTGAGACCATACAGGATTTGTTCTTTTGTGTCTGGCTTGTTTCACTTAGCGTAATGTTTTCAAGGCCCATCCTTGTAGTGTGTATCAGAATTTCCCTCCTTTTTAAGGCAGAGTAATATTCCATTGCGTATGTGGTACCACATCTTGTTTACCCATTCATTCATCCACTGATGGGCGTTTAGGTTGTTTCCAGCTTTCGGCTATCATGAATAATGCTGCTATGAACGTTGGTGTTCCGATATATCTGTTTCAGTCCCTGCTTTAATTCTTTTCCACCGCCTATTTTTGTGACTGAAGTTTTATTGGATAACAGCCAAACTCATTTGTTGACATATGGTCTGTGGCTGCTCTCTTGCTATCATGGCAGAGTTGAATCGTTGTAAAAGAGGCCACGAGCCCCGCAAAGCCTAAACTATTTACTCTTTGGCTTTTTACAGAAAAAAAGTCTGTTAGCTCTGGTTTTAAACCATATGAATAAGAAAAATTACACTTGATAATTCTGCACGGTAATTGCAAACCTTATTGGGGGCCGTGAGCACCCTTGACAGCACTAGTCCTGAGACACTCAGGTCGCCTGTTTGCTTGTGTACATAACCTCCAAGAATACAAACTCTTTCAGGTCCGGTATCTTATCTTTGGATGTCTCTTTTATACCAGAAGAATTCTTACATCTGAAACACTGTATCTGTTCTCTAAGCAGTTGTTGATTGGATGAGTGGATGTTTTATTTTGTAACATATAAGATCTTATGTCTGAGTGTAATAATAATTGACATTTATGAAGCGTTTCTTACACATCCAAGGAACTGTAAGTAGACACTTTACTTGGACTACCTGTTTAACCCTCTCACACTTTGAGGTAGTTAGTTATTACTTTGCTGTTTTACAGATGAGGAAACCAAGACCCAGAATAAAGACATTTCTAATGCCACAGCTAGGAAGTAGCAGAACTATAGTAGCGTTAAGTGTGTATCTTAACCTTTAGTCATTACGCTGGATGCACTGTTTCCTCCAGCATAAACTAGCTGAGCAGTGATTTCTGCAAAGATGTGAAATTCAAGCATAACTTTGTTCTTTTTTTTTGGTATTTTATATTTTAAGTTATTTTATTATTTCAGAGTATTGTGGGGTGCATTTAGGTTACATAGATTGCTTTTGTACAGTTTGAGTCCAAGTTATAAGTGTGTCCATCACCCAGATGGGATAAATTGTACCCATGAGGTATGAATTTATTCATCTTCTCCCCTCCCACCTGCTTGATTTCCAGTGAGTTTTATTTCCATATGTGCACGTAAGTGTTATTTGATTAGTTCCAATTTAATAGTGGTCAAACATAACTTTGGAAAATGATAATAAATTTTTATTTATTTTGCAGATCTAATCACTTTAATTGAGAGAGATAGCTTAGAGAATTAGTAGTAGTAGTAGAAATGTAAGGAGTATCCCAATTTTTAAATTTTATAGTAACTTGTGTTCATCATCAGAAACATTATAAATATTGTCTGACATGGAGAAATCTTAATTTTTTATTCTGCTTCAGTTTTTTTTTATCTACATGATGAGGATTCTATTTATATGGGCAGCTAAAAGCGTAGGTGCCTTTCTACTTTATTTCTGATACTAGGCTGCTTTCTCGTTTATATATATAGATGAAAATTGGTGGGAAAATGATAAAAGCCAAACCCATTTGAGTTTCATGGACTTTGGAAATAAGACATGTCAGAACTCTAGGTTTAATTTGAGTATAGAATAATTTTAAAGTATATCCATATGATTTTCTCATCCAAGTATGAGCAAATTCTACAGATTTAATATTTTAAATAAGTTCTTAGCTTACAGAGACTGTGTGAGTTTACCAGTGATCCTCTTTAATATTTTCTGAGGTCATGAATACGCCTCAGTTTTGTTATTTTTTTTAAATATTTGCTCTGAATTTTTTTCTGTTTTGTTTCTTTTCCTTTGTTCTTTGTTACTTTTTTTTTTTAAACTTGAAGCACATCAGTCTCCCACAATTAAAGCACAGACTTGTCTTCCCATTATAAAATTAGAAATTAGAATAGTGATATTGAGATTATTTAGAAAATCCTCTGTATATTGTGATACATAAAATAATTTCTTTATTTTTAATTGAACAGTGGTGAAACCAGATATGTTAAGATCTAATTTCTTTATCTGCAAGGTACATACTGGATTTCTTTTACTTGTGTCTCTGGCCAAATGGAAGTTTTCTGTGTAAGGTCAGTTAGTAGGGAGAAAAAGTCAAGTCTGTGTGTACTGAATTTTGATGATGTGTGACATAAGAAATTAAAAAGAGAACTGAACTTAACCCAAGTCCCTACACTCACTTTAATTAAGACACTCTAGATCCAGTTTAATCTGGGTTCTTAAAGTTGAAAGGCTGGTTGCTAATGGAAGAAACCAACCTCCTAAAGTTGTGGAAATATTTGATACTTAGCCTTGGGTGCACCTGTTCCAATTCTTTATAGCATACATACCAGCATTCTCCACCGCTTAGAGAAATGATAATAGTTTAATCTATCCAGTTTTGCTTTTAATCATTGAGGGTAAAAAAAAAAAATCTTTGATTTCACTTTTAAAAAATTACACAACCGTCTCCAGAATGTACTTTCCTCTGATCCCAGATCTTGGCTTAACTTTTTCCATTTCTGTTGGATATGATTTCATGCCTGGATTATGGAGAGTAGACTGTTGTGTATGCTTTCGACATAAGGAGCTTGACGGACAAAATGCACATATTCTGTGCTTCTCGTGGTCGCCATCTGTTTGAGATGGTTGGGGAAGGGGCAGAGAAGTGCTTGCTGCGCACAATGACACGCAGGCGTGTGGCCATCACTGCTACCCGATTTGGTATGTGCAGAATTTCTGCCATGCCTGTGAGCACATATTCTCTGAGATGCTGAATTTTACAATACTTGATCTCCCCGAGAGTGCCAGAATGTCACTTTGATGTAGCCCAGTTATTTACACAAGTACAACATTAGCCTCAGTGTGTTTAACAGACCATTCCTTGCAACTGAGCCAGTTGTTTTTCACGCCATAAAATCTCCCATATGACTTCTGCTTTGCTGGGGCTGTGAAAGTTTGTCTTCTGGGAGGAGAGAGGGGGCATTATTAGTATTCATTGACATTTTCAATATCGGCCTTTCTTCTCACTTAATGAGAATGAAATATTATAGGATTTTTCATAAGGAATCAAAATATAGTAATACTTTATAGTTACCCTGACGTTTATGTCTGTTAACTTTCTTTGGTGCCTTATCTTAATCCAAATGTAGTAGCTGAAGTATTTACACCAGTATGGAATTTGAACAGCAAAATGGATTCAGTGTTTTAAGTTTGTCCTTAGCAAAAGTATTAGATCTACTATTATTTCTCTTCTAAAGCAATTTATATATTAACAAATTCTCTTAAATGTTTCTCAAAATATGAAGAATCCAGCCTTATAACCATATGTTTCATTTCATCAATTATAATGGCTAAACAAGTATGGGCAGCCAGGTTTAGGGAAAGAAAGTAGTATCTTTGTAAGAAACTAATCTTTTACAGAATACATAAAGGGCTTAGAAGTGATCGTCCAAGCTGTTAGGGACACCAGGGGAAATAAAAATAATGCTTTCATACGTTATTCCTAAATTTATCCTAGCAGGCTCAGTAAGGAAATTAAACTAGCAGAAATTAAGCGTCTCAGTTATCACTATCCCGTCCTTTGAACTGGTGCAGAAGTTAGTACTTCCGGTTTTAGATCACAATGGAGGAGATCTGCCTTCATAGTATAATGCACAGAGACAGTGACTGGCAAAGAGCTTTGCACACAGTAGGTTCACAATAAGTTTGATGAATGAGTGCACAGAGTCAGGCTTTGGAATCAGACAGACATGATGTTGGGTCCCAAATTCTCCGGTGTCCTCCGTTGGCTTCGGTGACATACTCTCCTGTTTTTTCTTCTTCTTCTCTATTTGTCTCTAAGGTATTTATGGTATTTGCTTTCTGCCTAAGGAGCTCTTATGTTTTCATGCTACACTTTCTCTGAACAATCTCATTCATTCCCACAAACTCGAATGTCATCAATATGCTAGTGCCTCTTGAAGCAATTCTTCCAGCTCAAGGTATTTCTCCTGAGTTTATATATTCAGTGGATTGTACTGAATGAGCCACAGGTACCTCCAACTCAAAAAAAAAAAAAAAAACTGCTCTACACTCTATCAGGGAAAGGAACATACATGGCCTGTCTTCTACTGTGTACTCATGTGTAACTTAGTGCTTGCTACATTACAGACTCTCAGTATATACTTAGTGAATGAATAAATATCCGTAAGTAAACTCATTATGTTTACATCTTTCTAGCATTTATCCCACTGTAACATAATTGACTGTTCACTGGTCTATAACCTTCTGTAAGTTCCAAGAGGGCAGAAATCATGTCTGTCTGATTCATGTTGGGCAGAGCCCACTGCATTGTTTGTATTAATACGTAGTAGTTGTTCAAAACACATTTGCTTTGTTTCATTGTTCTGCATGTCTTTGGGCAAGTCCTTTTTGAGATTTATATTGTTGATCTGTTCAATAGCTACAATAATACCTTAAAATTTTGTTGTAAAAGTGAAACAACTCAGTTATTCACTCTTTCTTTTAACTTTGTCCTAAGAAAAAAGTTCAAATATATATATACTATATATGTGTATAAAAAATAGCTAGGGACTTGGTTTCTTGTACATGGATGGTACAAGTGGTGTAGAGGTGAAAGGAATTCTAGATTAGAAGAGATTTAAGAAACATACAACCAAGGGAATGCATGGACCTTATTTGGATCCTGGTTAATATTGTCTCGGCAGGTGTGTGGTAGGCAGAATAATGCTCCCGCCCCCCCCCCCAAAAGATGTCCATGTACACGGAACTTGAGAATATGTTCTGTGATACAGCAAGGGGAATTAAGGATGCAGATGGAGTTAAGATTGCTTATCAGTTGACCTTAATTTAGGGAGATTATCCTGGTGGGACTCAATATAATCACAAGGGTCTTTAAAAGTGGAAGGAGGGGAGGCAGAAGAGAGGAACAGAGTGATGCAGTGTGGGAAAAACTTGACCCTGCTGCTGTTGTTTTTGAAGACGGCCAAAAGGGCCGTGAACCGGGGACTATGGGCAGCTTCTAGCAGCAGGAAATACAAGGAAACAAATCTCCCTAGAGGCTTCAGAAAGAAAAACAACCCTGCCAACACCCTGGATTTTGACCCAGTGATATCTGCGTGGAATAACTGTAAGATAATAAACTTGTTTTGCTTTTAAGCCAGTAAATTTTTAGTCATTTGTTACAGCAACAATAGGCAACTAATAATAGAGAATTAGAAAAAATCAAAAATTAACTGCTTATTTGATGATATTAAGGAATATTTTTGTTTTAAGTGCACTAATGGTGTTCATGGTTACGTTTTTTAAAAGAATACTTTTTTAGAGCTCATTAAAACGTGGATTAAATGCTGTATCTTGAATAAGCTTCAAAATAGTTCAGATGCGGCAGAGGGGTGAGTAGGATACAGATGAAACAGGATCAGTTGTGAAGTGATGATTATCAAAGCTTGATTCATTCCCCGTATTAAATTTTCCTAGTTTTTTAAAATAATGAGTTGGTTTCTTAGCATCCTCTAAGGATGATCAATGTGGGTTTTTTCAAATTTTAGACTCATTGTGAGCTCATGGATTTAAACATATTTGAAGTATTTCAGTCTGTTGTAATTATTGTTCTTGTTGATGCTCAAACTGTCCCATCTGATTTTTTAAAGTCCTTTTGCTACAACTCTAGTAGTCTTTGATAGCTTCCTTGTTTTCTGATTTGACAAGATATTCCAAATTCTCCTTGTTCATTTTTTGCGCCAATCCTAGAACCAGCAATTCCTCCTAGAAGTCTGGTTCCTTTCAGTAGAAAGACGATAACTTGGGTGCTGGAGTTATTCTTTCTCTAAACAGTGATTTATTGAGCAATATGTCAGGAACTGCTAGGTGCTAGGGATATAGCAATGAATAAAATAGGCAGTGTCCTGGTCTCAAGGTATGGGGAGACAGATAAATGATTAAAAAAATATATAGGATGAGTGCTACAGGGAAAAAGAAACCAGTTAAGGAATATAGAGACTGCTGGTTTGTAGGGAAGGGGGTGCTATTTTGTATCGGATGATCGGGGAAGACCACACAGATAATACGGCCTTTGAGCAGAGACCTGAAGGAAGCGAGGGAGCAGGGAAAAGATTTCCAGACAAAGGGATTAGAAATTGCAAAGGCCCTGAATCAGAAGCATGCTGGCCATTTTAGAGAAATTGTAAGGGGACCAGTGTTGGTAGGATATAGTGGGCAAGGGGTAGCGTGGCAGGAGATCAGGTCAGGGAGGTAGCAGGGGTCAGATTCTATGGGACCTTTGTTTTTAATGCTGAGTTAGAAGAGAGCTGTTGGGATTGGAGCAGAGGAGTAGCGTGATCTTACTTCGTTTTTACTGGCTCTGTGTTGCTGGCAAGACTGGAAACAAGGAGATCTCTTGGCGGTCACTGCAATAATCCAAACAAGGGATGATGGTGGTTTGGACCAGGATGTACTAAGGAGGTGGTGAGACACCATCAGGTTACGTGTTTTTTGTATCATCATGAGCAGTTCATCCTCCAGCGTGAGACTTGCTCTCTTCCTGAATAAATGTTCAGCAATACAAAGACACTACATCTGGTAAGAGTAAGCCACCTTCGAAGACACTAGCAAATGTCTCTTGTTACTTGAGTTTGTTCTTTGGGATACCATCCCCCAGCCGCGATTGACTAGTTACCTTTCAAAGTAAAGTTTAACATAATGTATTTTGTCACCTAGTGTATGTCAGTAACAAGAATATTTTACTGGTAGTTGAATAATTTTATATGAACCAAAGAATCAGCTGATTAATTTCATGCCTATTCAAGTATAGTCCAGCCAGGTGTTTAATGTATTCACCATTGTTTCTTAAGTGCATTGATTTAGAATTAACAGCCATTTATGAACAGAGATAGAAAGCAAAAACATCAAATAACCCACCTTACCCTTAATACAGTTAGAAAACATCTGTTTTCAAAAAATTCACACATGTACTACCAGGAACTAGGTTTATCTTAATTGGTGTTTTCTCACTAGAAACTATTTATTATGCGTTTAAACAAGTACCTTTTAGTAAGCTCAGCTATTTTTGAAGCACATAGTAAATAATTAGATAATTTCTAATTCCTTACATAAAATATAATACTATATGTTATTGTATATAACATATTATACAAACCCCAGTAATATACTTACATGCCCTATTAATGCAGAAGTTATTTGGATAAACTTGATAATCTCCTGGCCAGGGCCTTGTAATAATTAAAAAGAAAATTAAACCTCAGGATAAGATCGTTTAAAACTTGTGTTAACTAATTTGCTAAATAATGCAAACCTGAATCATCAGCGTGGGGGAAAATGCAATTAAGATCTTTCTAGATAAAAGAATTTTTACTTTATCATTTCAAATGATATAAAGATTTTCCCAATAACAGGAGTTAGGTGTTCTACCAAATTAATATTATGTCACTCAATTTTTAAAATTTTTTGTCTCCAGTTAATAGTCTTTGGTCCAAAACAAATAGCTTTTTTATTTCTTTGTAGTAAATCTAACTGCATGTTTAGTAAACAAGGGGTTTGTTTGATTTTTCAAAAAAGTGTTGCTCCTTAGAATTCTCAGATATATCACTATAACAAATTTGTAAAAACTAACAATTCAACAATATATTATAGATTGGGTGTATTTTCCTTGATTAATTGAGAAGGTTTGTATATTATATGCTAGAGAGTATCCTGGTATGCTGCTAGCTTTTCCTACTAATTTATGTTTGCTTATTTAATGGTAACCTTTGTAATCTTAGGTTTGACCACTATAGTGTTGAAAATCAAAAGCAAAGATTAAGTATGAATGTAAGTCATTCTAAACCTTTAGAAGATGCATAAATAACAATCCTAAAGTTAATGAAAGAGATTCTCACCAACACCATTGGTTTGGAGACTAGCTAGTGGGTTTGAATTTCTGGAGGAGTTTTGTGGTGCTGGAATATGTTCGGTACAAAAGAAAAAAATTTAAAGTGATTTTCAAACAAGGTCTCAGGGGGGTAGAGGTTAGCCATAAAAGAAGCCAAATTTAATGAAAGTTACTCAAGATTGAAGTTAAAAGGGAAGTCTTGAGTCAAGAACTAACTTCCTCCTAATGTTCTCATTGCGACAATTTGCTGACTCGCTTGTTATTCAGTTCAAATAAGTCACTTATACTTTTTGTGACTTGGATTCCTAGATTATGAAATGACGCTGATTCATGTTCCTCGTCAATGGTCTCACTAGAAATTGAAAGGGAAAAAAAACCTTTCTATTACAAGTAAGTAGATTGTCATCCTTAAGCTATCCCTAAAAGATGTATATTTCTTTCTACATAAGATTAGATGATTTTTACAATGGGTTCAATAAATTTGAAGCATTTTGATCACCATGCTACCCATGCAGGACTAGTTTTCTCTGTATGATAGTGTAGTTCTCTACAAAATGAGACGGAAGCAGGATTCATTTGTGGTTCTTCTCCTCTCCCAAGACCTCACCGTGTTACACCTCCCTCGTCCCAATAAGCCAAGCGAGCAGAGACAGGGGCTTGGCACTTGACTGCTCAAAGGTTGCCCACTCCTGTGCTGGAGTAGTGAGAAACTCAGTCTGAAGAAATGAAACATCACTTTATTCATACGGGAAATAACAGTGCCTTGGAAATGTTCAGGACTTGGTAATTAACAGGGCTTGGGTAGCTTTGTGTGCGGGCCAGTGTGCTAGCAACACAGCAACAGGCGGAGGTGTGAGAATTTCTTTCATATCCAAAGTGGTTAAAATGGGGCAATAACAGAAAGCAAGGCTTTTCTTCCCAAGAAAGGAACAGCAGTAGAGCTTAGAGCCTTTTTATGTGTGTTTAAGATACAGTCACATGTTTGATGTTTAAGAATGGCTTCTCATGTTAAATGAGTTAGTTCCCCATATACCTTCTCCTGGAGGCAGGGGCCAGATGGATTATGTCCCGTTTTACAATGACTGATGGAGAATTACTACACTCTTTTATTGCTAAAAATGTCTCGGTGACTCAGTACTTTAGGGCTTATGCATAGATAATGTGATAAAATACAGGCATATGGTACATGAAAGAGTTTGGTTCTCTTTGAGTTCTGATTTTCAGATTTTCCGATTGGTAACTTTCCCATTATTTGAAATCCTGAACCTAATCCACTTTTTAAAAGTATCTGTCTCTATAGTCTTCTTTGAAAAAGCGAAAAAGAGGAAAAAAAAAGAGAAAGAGAGAAAAAGATTTGGGGACTTCCCTCTTTCATTTAATTGATTAACTTTTAATTTTTCACCATCTGTTTATGCCCGGGCAATTGATTGCAAAGTCTACTTAGAGAACACAGGAAGAGAGAGAGAATATAGTGAGTTCATTTTTGGTATTGTCACCTTCGATACATTGAGATTTTAAATGTGTCTATGGTATGTTTGGAATTAAATCTAGTTAATGGTTAGCAGAGTTGTCTGGATGATTGGAAATGCGTCACCTTCGATATTCACCTTAAGCACCTCTCTCAGAAGGAGTAACTACAGCACCCTGTGCGTACACCTGTCATAACTCTTCCACTGTGTTGGAATCCTTGGCTTACTTTCCTATTCAGATGCGTGGTCTGCAGCCCGACTTGTAGGTCATAGCCTCACCACAAATGTGAGTGAGTGAATAAGCAAGCAAACAGATCATTTTAAAATTTATCGTCATTTGATTATTAAGAAAGGTTTATTGGTGGCTTGTTCTTGTTCTAATGCTTCTGTGTTTTAACTCCTAGCACCTTCCACTGGAAGAGTCTCGAACAGTGCTGCTTCCTCAGGAGCAGTGGCACCAGCCAACTCAGCTCCGGGGCAATCCCAGCCAAGCGACCAGGACACTGTAGTGCAAAGAGCCGAGCACATTCCAGCAGGGAAACGCACTCCGATGTGTGCTCATTGCAATCAGGTCATCAGGTGGGTTGGTTGTTTCCTTGAAATTTTCTTGAAACTATTTAATACCAATGTTGATTTTTTTTTTTTTTAGTATTCTGAAATATTTGAAAGTTTATTAGTGAAAATATTCTTGCCATAATCCTATATAATACATATTATTGAGTAGATTAATATGAATTTATATGTGTTAAAATCTATTTTAATGAAAAGCCATTCTGGGCTTTGTGA
Source organism: Lepilemur ruficaudatus (assembly GCA_963574885.1). Classification (NCBI taxonomy): domain Eukaryota; kingdom Metazoa; phylum Chordata; class Mammalia; order Primates; family Lepilemuridae; genus Lepilemur; species Lepilemur ruficaudatus. Next base: position 5,682 of record CAUYRT010004733.1, on the reverse strand, counting down.
AAATAAAACTAAAAATGCTAATTGTGTCCATTATTAATTCCTATCAGAACTAAGGAAAACTAGTGATGGATGTGGCCTTTCGGAGAATAATAGAATTTTAAGACTCAAAGGAGCCTTGAAGATCATTTATCCCAATTTTGTTATTTTACAAATTATAGAAGCAAGAGCTTTCATTTAGATGAAAAATAACTAGTAACATGAAGTAAAGAACTTTGAGCCCTAGAGAAAAGAAGATTGGATTTTTGAATACCTAAGCACCAAGAGCTAATTACCTACAGATCTATTCATAAATGCTTTGAGTGTTAGATTGGGTAATAACTTGCTTCTTTAAAATATCTTTTGCCGAAATCTATTTCATTATCTCTTAAATTCCAAGAAGGAAAAAAGTCCCAGGGATCTTAAGAGTATACTATACTAGAACGTATTAAATCTCTGAGTGTTTCTTAATAAGTGGCTTTTAAAATGTTATGAGGTGTAGGTATGAATGCTAATTGCAGGAATCCCACCAAAGGGACCTGGTTGCCTCTTTGTGAGTTGCCTGTTGACAGTAACAAATGATTGTTTGAAATGATTTCTCAAGCTCTCTTTTTTCTCAATTTATCCTATTTTGATATAGTTGAAACAATGGCTTCTCTAAAGTTGAATATGGTTAAGACTTAATTGAATTTTCCTCTCTATTATATAATGATTGTTTAGCATAATATTTCCAGGTAGTATTTTAAATGGAGCCAAGAATCCACAGTACTTTATTTAAGAACCAAATATAAATACTTCTCTTTAACCTGCTATTAATTAAATAATGTATGTGTCAAGAACATATGTTAAAAGTTGAATAGCTTTTTTATTTTAAAGGTAGTCGGTGTTCATTGTGACATTCAAAAAACATATGAAAACAGACAGCAAAAACAGAGTTCACACGTTATCCCACCTACCAAAATAATTGTTATTCTCATTCAGACTTTTAAAACACTCACACGTATGGACGGATATCATTTTACAGAAATGGAATAATAATATGGTGTTCTGTAAGCTATTTTCTTCACCTAAATTGTATTTTTCAGAGTTAGTACCTACCAGCCTAATAAGAATTAGTAGTAGTAGTAGTAGTAGTAGTAGTAGTAGTAATAGTGATTATGGAGAGAAAGGGAAAAGCAGTAGAAGCTTCCAAAGTCTAGTGTAGTATTCAGCATGCAGAAGGCATTCAGTGAATGTTTAGCTGAACAGATCAGGCATGACTCCAGACCCATTCATCATTCAGGCCATAACGCCAGTGTGTGGCTAGAGTCATTTTCCTAAAAGTACTAGTATGGGGTTACTGTCTTACAGAAATATTTAAACTAACATAAAGTTGGTGGTGCTTTATGCCAATAAACAAAATAATGTTTTGATTATTATGTGCATTTAGTTGTTATATTTTTAGATGTAATATTAATAAAATAAAAATGAACTGACTTGTGACATTGCTTCTATCAGTTACAGTATTTGGGTTACCTAGACTGATGTTTATGGATACTGTAATATATTCCAAATGAAAACACCGTTTATGGAGGCAGGAGTCACTGCTGTTATTTGGGTGCTATTGTAAGCAAGTAATTACCAGATGAGTTAACAAAATGTCAAAACACATAAGTTACAGATTGATGCTGTCTGATAAAATTCAGTGACGTTCTGTAATCACCACTACTAGCACTTCTGAAAAACTTAACTTAGTGTGGAGAAAATATGAAGATCAAAGTGAAAATTGCATTCACCACCCTTAACTGCCCTGGTTTCAAATTTAATGCTGGGCCAGGATGCAATTTTAATGCAGTCATCCTGCCATATAAAATAAATCTGTATTACGCTAATAACATGAGTGGCTATCCCATTGCCCCCTCATCTATTAAATTTTATATTGGTCTGGATTATCCACTACTTGTTATCAGTTAAGCATTAAAGCTTCATTTACTAAGGAAGTTAATAGGAATGGGGATTAGTCCGTGTCAAGATCATGTAACAGTAATTAACATAGCACATTCGCCTGGTGCTCAAGTGCTAAAGCAGCTTGAACAGACTGTGGTCAGTTCAGAGGCCTCGTCAAAGCATAATTCTAGTTCCTGGCCTCAGTGTCGGTATTACTTACTAAAGCAAAGAGGTATTAGATCAGGTGGCATTCTTTTTGGACACCTGTTTTCAAAACAACCCGCAGTTGCAGGCTCGACGCTTTCAATACAGAACATTATACCTCGGCAAACTCTGAGAAGTTTAAGATTGATTTTGTGATTTATATTGTTAGTTTCGTACCATATAATTTGTATTGTTTGTTTATAATTCATAGTTTTGTTTTATATTTACTTTTTCAGTATTTTGAATTTTCAAAAATATTTTTTATGTAAGAGCAAACCAAAGCAAATTTTGTTTTTTATTTTATTGGCTTTTTGGTGTTTTGTTTTAGCAGGGTTGATTGTTTTTGGAAAACCTCAGAAACCTGAATGTTAATATTCAGCTGGTTATCTCTTTACAGAACACATTCAATTTAAAATTCCAGAGTTAATTTTAATTGAATCTAATGTTTAAAATTTTTTGGCTTATTTGAATCATGTAAGGTTTATGGATATTTTGCCTAAATTGTATTATGGAGTCATAACTTTAAGTAGTTACAAATGAATAGGTAGTTACATCTTAGGAAATTCTACTGAAGCTTTATGTTTGCTATGGAACATTTCTAGTCCAAGTATTAATATGATAGAAGTACCATTTCTTCAACTCTTATGAATAGATTGATTGTTGGAGTGGTAATCTAATAGGGAATTAGAAAATTAGGCAGTTGTAGCCAAAACCAGATTTTAGTTTACCTGGTAGAATGGGCTTATAAATGAACAGCCTAGCTTCTTTCTTTTTTTTTTTTTCTTTTGAGAGAGGGTCTCACTCTCTTGCCCAGTGTGGAGTACAGTGATGTGATCAGAGCTCACTGCAGCCTCCAGCTCTTGGGCTCAGGCGATCCTCCTGCCTCAGCCTCCCAAGTAGCTGGGACTGCAGGCATGCGCCACCATGCCCGGCTAATTTTTTTGGGTAAAGACTGAGCCTTACTTTGTTGCCCAGGGTGGTCTCTAACTCCTGGCTTTAAATGATCCTCCTTCCCCGGCCTCCCAAAGTGCTGGGATTACAGGCGTGAGCCACCACATCTGGCCCCTGGTCCCTAGCTTGAACCCAGCTCACCTTCACCTCTGCCAAGTCTTTACTCCCGTGTCACAGTGTCCCTGCCACCTATTTAAATTCTCTTGCGTCCTCTCTGCCCCCCACATGAACAGTCTTTCCTTCTCCCCTCCGGGCTTTATTTTTTTCCTCGGCCCTTAATATCTAACATGCCATGTATTTTATTTGTTTATCTCACTTGTCTCCCCCACGATTAAGCTGTAAGTTGCATGTGAGCAGAGCTTTTTTCAGCTCCGGTCCCCGCCACATCTCCTGTTCCTAGAACGGTGCCTGCAACATACTGAATTTAGTACATTTTTGTTCAGTTGATGAATGAGCTTTTTCAAAATATTTGCAGGATGTATATTAGAGTTGCCAAGTTGAAATTCTATCCCACTTACTTGTCTTACTACAGAATCACAATTTTCCGGCTTTGCTGATTTTCTAATAATCTCAATATAAAGAATTGACTGTAGACTTTTTAAAGATTGTCAGTAAACATCACCTTCTTTAAAACTTGTTCTCTTTGTTCACTATTCTGTTTAAGCTCATTTTGCCCGTGCATTTATTTTTGAGGAGCCAGTCATTTATGCCTTTAAGATATAAAACTATATAGTTGGCCTCACAACCCTTTAAATGCAGTATGTTAAAGGGTTAAAAATTAAGAATGAGACTCAACGAAAGTAGAATTATATTTTTTAATGTATCAATGGAAAGTTTGGGCATAATTTATAAATGAAGAATTAAGAGTAGAAAACAGTGTTTCCAAATTTTAGGAAGGATTGTTAAATAATTCCAGTTTGGGGTCTCTTTCTTCCTGTGTGTGTCTGTGTGAATGTGTGTATGTGCAGACTCCCCCGATTATCTATTCTATTTCACTCTGTTTCTCTGGTTGTATTGTTCTCGGGCTCTTTGCTCATGTCAGGCCCTTCCTAGAAGTCGGGCAATATAAAAATATACAACTGGGCTGGACAAAGTAGCTCATGTCTATAATCCTAGCTCTTTGGGAGGCCAAGGCAGGAGGATAGCTTGAGGCCAGGAGTTCAAGACCAGTCTGAGCAAGAGTGAGACCCCATCTCTACAAAAAAAAAGGAAAAAAGAGAAAAATTAGCCCATTGTGGTGGCACGTGCCTGTAGTCCCAGGGAGACTGAGGCAGAGGAGGATCGCTAGCTAGAGCCCAGGAGTTTGAGGTTGCAGTGAGCTATGATGACGCCACTGTACCCTAGCCTGGGTGACAGAGTAAGACCCTGTCTGTAAATAAATAAATAGATAGGTAGTATTATTATATCGAATTAAGTATAATATCAGATTCCATTTTTATCCTTGAGCACATGAGTCGTTTGTTATGGCTTTGAAGGCTTTTGTCTTTAACTTCTCTCGATGCAGTAACTTTTGGTCAAATAAAGATTTTGATCTGTCGTGATTGGGCTCTGGAAGATTCCTGCTTTGCGATTCGTCGTCCACAGGATGTGTGCAGAGCTGGCTACTTCTCTGATGTTTCCTTCATCTACGAGTATATGACAGGGTTAACTTCTATCACTGAGGCTGTTGGGAAAATTAGGTAACAAAGGGAAGCAAGAAGTAAGCGTTTAATTTTGAAGCTAAATTCCTGTTAGGTTGCACCTGTTGACATCTGCAGTTGCTTTTATCTTTTATATTTGTGAGCTTTTCTTTTTCTCTGAGTTCTTCTTAGGCATCCTTCCCTACCTTTCCTTCCTCCCCACCCCCCCTTTTGGCATAAGTCTCACAGAAGATAAACAGGATGAAGAGTTTCATGCCAGATCTCTTCTCTCTCAGCCAATCAAATGCTTTAACTTGCCCCCATCCCGTGTGTCGGTCAGCATGTATTCAGTGAGGGCTCTTGGGCCAGGGGGTCCTAGGAGAGGTGGCTGGACACCTGCTTCCACTTCGCAGCCATCCAAGCCTGTCATTCCGGTTCGCAAAGGGAAACCCAATCCTACCTGCAACAAGAACTTCTTCAGTGTTAATCCTGCGTTAATGAATTTGTTAAATTAGTCTTTGCTGACATAGAGAAGAGAAGACTTTGTCTTATGTAAGAAATTTTGTTGTTTAATCTATGCAACATTCTAAGGGCATGGATGGGGAAAGATGCTATTTCAGTGCAGCCGAGGAGTATCAGGTTGGGCCAGTATTTGCCTTGAGTGTGCTTATTTAAAGAAGGAGACTGGTAGGAGCAAGGGTCATTTTCAGATTGTTTTTTTAAAGGTGCAGAGGGAATTTCTTTCTTTCTTTCTTTCTTTTTTTTTTTTTTTTTTTTTTTTAGACAGAGTCTTGCTCTGTTGCCCGGGCTATAGTGCTGTGGCGTCAGCCTAGCTCACAGCAACCTCAAACTCCTGGGCTCAGGCGATCCTCCTGCCTCAGCCTCCCGAGTAGCTGGGACTACAGGCATGCGCCACCATGCCCGGCTAATATTTTCTATATATTTTTAGTTGGCCAATTAATTTCTCTCTATTTTTGGTAGAGACAGGGTCTCACTCTTGCTCAGG
>CAUYRT010004731.1:0-45524 GCA_963574885.1 Lepilemur ruficaudatus | reverse complement strand
CATTTTGAATCCCAAATCCATAAGTTAGACTTTTTTTTCAAAGCCTAATTCACAAATTCACAGTGGTGCTGACTGTGTATAACCACTATTGGGAAAAATCCCGTAAACCTGCCTGTTGCCATGCCAATGGAGTGACTGAACCGGTAACATCTGTTTGAGCATGCTTTGTGTGGCTGGTAGAATGCCACAGTGTGCATACACTTGGTACATCAGGGGTGAAGGGAGGGTTTTCTAGATTATTGAGGGAGGGTAAAATTGGGATTTTTTTGTTCCTTTTTCGATGGGGTGTGGGGGTATAGTACTCAGCTTATGCCCTAAAATAACATGTATTAAACCCCCCTGAAATATTGTGTGTGTGTGTGTGTGAGTGTGTGTTTGTATATGTCTGGCAATTAAACCTTTGTCTTCTGGTACTTAGTGAATTCTTTTCTTTGTACTGATAACATTGAGATGGTTTAGCATCATGGGGATACAAATGGAGGAGAGTTTCAGTCTATCCAGAATAGATTTATTTTTGTAATTTTGTAATGAATAAGTTATAAAGAGTTATTTGCTTAGAAACCAAAATGTTACTCTCTACCAATATGCAGGGAATTCCAAAGCTATGTAATTTGATCAATTATTATGTTTCTCACCTAAAATTTATGTCTTTTTATTTTTATGACCCCCAAAACATAAATAACCTTGTGTATTTTCATAAACATATTAAAAGTAGACATTAAAACTTACATTGTTTGATTAAAAGGTGCCCCGTAATCTACAGAACTCTAAAATATTTTGCTTCTCTTTTGACAGTCCCTTCTTTTATCAAATGTTTCTCGAAAAAAGTTTTCTACTGGGAAAATTATTAACTTGATGTCAGCAGATGCTCAGCAGCTCATGGACTTCACAGCAAACCTCAATCTCCTGTGGTCAGGCCCTTTTCAAATCCTGATGGCCATATCTCTCCTTTGGCAAGAGCTGGGCTCAGCAGTATTAGCAGGGGTGGCAGTTCTTGTGTTCGTCATACCAATAAACGCATTAGCTGCAACTAGAGTAAAAAAGCTAAAGGTAAGAAAATGACTATCTCATGTTACATGTTTCAAACAGAAACTGAGTTTTCTGACTTGAGTCAAAAATAACATCTAGTTAATTCTACAAATATGGAAAATAGAGGTTATAAATGGAAGCCATCCAAATTTGCCATTCATGCATTCATTTAACCAGAAATGATTGGGCATCCAGCCCATGCCAGGCACTGTTCTGGGCAGAAGAATACATCAGCAAGAACTGACAGGTTCCAGCTCTCATGGGACTAGTGGGCAACACAGGCATCAAGCAATTAAATAAATATATAACATAATACCTTGTGGCAATTTGTATATGAAAAAAAATAAGTAAGGATAAGATGATAGATGATCAAAGAGTGCCATTTTACATACAGGGGAAGGAAAGTTCTCAGGAAGGAAATGGCATATCAATAGGGTAAAGGACTAATCCACAGGGATGTCTGAAGAAAAGATATATCAAGCAGAAGGAATGGTGTGCATGCAGCCTGAAGGTAGGTATATGCCTGAATGTCTGCAGAGTGGACTGCATGCAGCATGTGGACAGCAAATGCTTCACTGACTTAATTTTAATATTCTTCCTTTACATTCAATCAATCAGTCATCTTATTATCAGTATATGCTTTGACCTCCCACCATGTATCAGACAGTATGCATTATGATGTATTGTAGGAATGAAGAAAAAGCAGAGCTCACTGTATTGAAGGAAATCACACTGCAATAAGACATACGATTTGACGTGTTAAACTAACATACACAGACTCAGATGTACTGTTTATGAAACCATATTTAATTATTTTAAATGCATCAAATATTAACAATATCTATGTATTGATCTGGAAATGTCTTAATCACATACTAGAGGAAAAGCAGATTAATGAAATAAATACGTATGTATTAATATATACATATCTATGTCATGCACATATGTATCTGTATAATTAATCCAATTTTTAAGATGTAACTATACCTATGCATATGTGTATAATAGAGATAAATATTAAGTGAAGATATATAGCTATAGATGTATTTGTGTAAGCATAGAAGATATCTAGAGATATCTAGAGATAAAACAGCAGTCTTTTATTACTAAGAATAGTTACCTGTGGAGTGGAATTAGACAGAAAGAAGTGAGTTTTTTTTTCCTTATTACTTTAATACATTTAAGTGGTAAAAATTAACACTTTTTGTCATATTTTTCTGAAATTTTCAAAGATGACTGATATTTAAAGATGAAAACTAGAAAATAACATATAATTATGAAGGAGAAGTACTAAAGACACTAGTGTTTAGAATAACAGTTTTGGTTATAATTATAATGAATCCTTTTAATCTAGTTTTTTTTAAAAATTCTGGATTTTAAATAATGTCATTTAAAGTCAAATTATTAGAAATGGAAATACATTTTTGGAACTTCAATCTAGAGTTCCAGAACCTTCATAGAGATTTCAATATTAAGTGCAAATATATGAAACAGAAAATACCCATTTAAATTATGCAAATAATGTGATGAATGTTAACTTGTCAATGTGTTCTTCATAACATATGCAAATAGTTATTTTTACATATAACATTAAGTGGCAATGTTTGTGGAAGAAACCCTTAAGAAGCAATACCCAAATGATAAGTATAAATATTATGATAATTATTAAATATTTGAATAAATATGCAACAATTACATAGTATTTATAAAAAGAAAAGAGCTGGTATTTGAAAATACACATTTTAATTATTCTAATTTCCAAAGAACAAATCTAACATACAGAGATCCTTATTTTTATTCCTGTGACACTTCTGTTATAAATATATACGTATATATAAAAATAGCTGATAGAGTTTTTGGAAATTTATTCCATTTTAATAGAATAGGTAGGTGTTATAAGTAGGTTATAGTTACATAGTTATAACTATTTTCCAACATTATCAATAGAATAATATTGTATAAGAATTGTAAGATGTTTCTCTCAACTAAATCTTATATAAAATAGAAAAAATAGACTATATTTAAGAAGTAACAATGGCCATGCAAGTAAAAGTATTACCAATTTTTTCAAATATGCTTTTATTTTCTTTCCATTAAATAGAAAAGCCAAAAAAAGAGCAAAGATAAACAGATAAAACTACTCAAAGAAATCTTACATGGAATTAAGGTAATATATATAAAAGGGGTATGCCTTTGGATTGACTAGAGTATAGCAATAAATGAGGCAATAAATATAGTTTGTACATTCTCAATATCTCAAAATGACATTACATGTATAATTGTTGGAAGGGGGTTTCAGACTGCCGATATGTAGGAATCTGTGTTGCTAAAATAGCATTTAAATGCAAAGCCAAAAAAAATGCAGGCATTTCCTTTTTGTTTGCCACCCAACAACTAAATGCAAATATCCTAAAAGACACAAAATATTATTTATTTTAACGAATAATGTGGAAGAGACTGGATGAAGCAGGCAAGAGTGGCAATAACCTTGCCATGAGTATAAAGGCAGATTTATATGGGGGAAGTGATGAGATGACATTTGGCTTTTTTATGTGGGAATGCAAACGATCATATAAATGCTATTCTACAAATGATATGTTGCAAATTATTTTTTCCCTGGAAAGCTACCTCATTCATGCCACTAATATTTTCTCTGTAGTCAAATGAGTGAAACCTCACGAACTTTTATATACATAATTTCAAATCCTATTGCACCTAGATTATGCTTTATCACATTTTTCTAAGGGGCAAAATTAACAAAGCCCATATGACATTTCTTTCTGGCTTTGTCAATGACATAGGATCTGTTATTATACACACAGTATGTACCCACCATATGTACACATTGATTCATCTTACAATCAATAAGGGCTCTTCTGCACTGTGCTATGAAGAACTTTCACAAAATTGTAACTTACTGAAGTGAAAGAGACTGTTACATTAAAGAAACCCTGAAAAGAGACTAATATCCAGTTATTCATATGAAATTCAGTAGCCTAAGTAGTTCTGAAATTTAACTTGAATTATTTAATAAGGTCATACATTCCAAACTAATATGATTCTAATGCAACTCTCAGTGGTTAATTGATAGACCTTGCATCCAAAAAAATGTAAAGCAACGTAATGCTTATAAGTTTTAAATATTGATATTCATAAAAGAAAATTTGTGTTATTAATAGTACTAGTACATTGTAGTTGAAATAACAGAATGTGTCCTCAAGATCTGAGCAAAGTCTAAGACTTGACATAGTAGTCTCAGCAAAGAACAAGCTAGAAAATTGTTAGAAGTCCAAATGGCAGTATCTTTGGAGTCTGATAACATGTTAAAAAGTTAAAAAGTTTCTCTTGGATAATACTGATAATTGCTACTATTTATTGTACTTTGTGTATGTGTGAAATGCTGTACTTATCACATTATATCTATTTCCTCATGTAATTCTTATAAACCCCAAGAAAAAGATTCACATTCCCATTTTACAAAGTAGGAAACAAAGGCACTGATCAGTTAAGCATCATGACTAAGTTTACAGAGACAGAGTAAGGTTTGAGAGAGACATTTATTTTAAGGAATTGGCTCATCTGATTGTGGGGACTAGTGAGTCTGAAATCTGAAGGAGCACAGGCCTGAAAATGGGAAATTCTGCAGGAGCTGATGCTGCAGTCTTGAGGCAGAGTCTGGAGATAAAATTCCTTCTTCCTTAGGGGACCTCAGTCTTTTCTCTTGAGGCCTTCACCTGATTTGATGAGGCCCACCCATATTATAGTTTACAAATCTATTTATCTCAGAATTTACTGATTTAAATTTAATCACATCAAATAAATTCCTTTGCAGCAACATCTAGACTGACTGGTGCTTGACCAAACAACTGGGTACCATAGCCCAGTTAAGTAGACACATAAAATTAAGCATCACAAAGAGATGGAGCTGGAATTTGAACATAGGTCTACCTCATTCTAAAATGTATGTGGGAGCCAGTGTGTGATCCTGCTTCCCCACATTTTTTGTCTCAGAAAACAGTTCACAATCTCACGGCACCAATCACCTTCCAGAGAATAGCCTGAAGTCCCCAGACATCTCTCTTGAAGAAATTGGGAAGCCAGGGAGAAAGCTTAGCTATGAAGAAATGGGGAGTACACAGAAATGAGGAGTTGGACCAGTAGCAAGAGTGACAGAATTGAGCTAGGCAGAAACTGCTATGGAGTTTGTGCCTGGAGCTGGAATGTTACCAGAGTCTGGCTCAGAAATAAGTTTTGAGGGGTGCAAGGGACATAAGGCTAGAGGATGATGATTTCTTCCTCCTGCCCTGCCCCTATCCTCCAAAAATCATAATGCAAGAAAATATTTTGACTTAAGTAGAAGCAATTTACTTTTATTTATGAGTGTGCCATCATTTTTTACCGTCACGATGGTGTATGTGTGAGTGTGGTGTGTGTTTGTATGTGTGCATTTTTTTTTGTCTATGGTATCGATTGCCAAATAATCACCTTTTGACTCCTTTACAGATCCTCAAGCTTTATGCTTGGGAACCCTTCTATCAAAACAAGATTATTGAAATTCGAGATAAGGAATTGGAATTTCAAAAATCAGCTAGATATCTTACTGTATTTTCTAGGTTGGCATTAACTTGCATTCCATTCTTGGTGAGTGTATATAATATTTCCTGTTTTGATTTTCAAATTTGATTCATAGATTCACCTCCAAATTATTTAGAATTAAGGTGTGTAAAATGAAATGCTCTATATATGAATTAAAATTTTCAGTAAATACATAAATTAATTTATGTAGATTAGAGAAGAAAAGATTTATAGAAGGGGAAATATGTGTTTTCATTGGTCTGTACTTTTTATATATAATAAGATTTTACTGGCCGGGCACGGTGGCTCACGCCTGTAATCCCAGTACTCTGGGAGGCCGAGGCGGGCGGATCACTCAAGGTCAGGAGTTCGAAACCAGCCTGAGCAAGAGCGAGACACCATCTCTACTAAAAATAGAAAGAAATTAATTGGCCAACTAAAAATATATAGAAAAAATTAGCCAGGCATGGTGGCGCTTGCCTGTAGTCCCAGCTACTCGGGAGGCTGAGGCAGGAGGATCACTTGAGCCCAGGAGTTTGAGGTTGCTGTGAGCTAGGCTGACACCATAGCACTCTAGCCAGGGCAACAGAGTGAGACTGTGTATCAAAAAAAAAAAAAAAAACAAAAAAAACAAAAACAAAATAAAGATTTTACTTTGTAGATTTCTCGCAAATTGAACATATCCTGTCTTTCTAAAAAATACTGTCTACATTTCACAGTTCCATTCCAGCTCCAAAGTTTAATTAGTCCCTTTTAAGCAGGACCTCAGGCTGCTTTATGTGGAGTTGGGAAGGGAAGTAACATTTATTGAGTGTTTTTACCGCATGCGAGGCAAGTTATCTACATGGCCTTATTTCATTCTCACAATAATAAGGTATTATTTTTCTCATTTCTAAAGAGGAAATGGAAGTCCACAGCAGTTTGAAAATATCTTCAAAGTTAAAGAATAAGTATTTAGAGGTAAATCGATATGAAGTAAGCTTATTCTCTATTGCACCATGTAAACATCTGGAATCCCATGTTATTTAGTGTATAAATTGCCTTAGGATATGAAGCAGTGGGCAAAAGCCAAAGGATGGGCAAGCCACATATAACTGGAGCATAATTTTTAAACGAAGTTACCACTCCAGGAGATGATGAGGGTCAAGGAAAGTCCTATATGTCTCCCTTGATAATTTAAAATATTATTTTGTTTCATTTAAACATGTATTATTGAAGTGAAAGCAATATTTACATTTGGAATACTTTGGTAAAAACGTCCAAGAAGCATTTGCTGAAGCTGGTACTGTATACGTGATAGTCAATATGCTCTCATGCATGAGTGAACCTTTCTGCCTTTTCTAAATGAAACTCATAAGAGCAAATATAAGTCTTATCAGCCATGATTTATTCATATCTTCCTCAGTTAATTTAATGACACAAGGAAAACATGATTATTACATACAAGTCAGAATGTATGCACACACAGATGGAAAATAAGTTTACATAAAACTTCTGCTTTTAAAGAAAAAATGAACTGATGCACAATTTAAATGGGAATAACAGCTCTAGTAAAAATATGACACATCTTATAGCAAAGGGCTGGACCACACAGTCTTAAGGGTGTCATTGTCCAAGATACACAATTTTATGATCTGTACTAAATATACATTCTACATTCTTCAGCAAGAGTACTGAATCTCAGTTAACAAAATAGTTAACTATTTTGGGGGACTGTAACTCATAATATTGTTATCAGTAAATATTTGAAGTAAATAACATATCTCTATTTTTTTAGGTGTCCCTGGTGACCTTTGGTGTCTATTTCTTACTGGATAAAGAAAACATTTTAACAGCCACTAAAGTATTCACATCTATGTCTTTGTTTAATATTTTAAGGATTCCTCTGTTTGAATTGCCAGGGGTGATCTCAACAGTGGTCCAGGTACACACAGAGTATCCTAAACTAAGAATCATTCCTCTACAGAAATCTATCTATGCTTTAAGATGTTTTATTCCTTTGCCTTTTTTCTTCATCTTATTTCCTTTTTGTGGTTATTTAACACTGCTTTCAAAATTAGTCCCCCTGAATTAATGAGGAATAAAGAACATTACAGAATGGGAGGAATCCTGTCTTCCTTGCTTATCCTTTTTCCCCCACCAATGTGACTTTTAAATATTTCAATACATTCTATTGCTTTGCTTGCTAAGTGTTAGTTTCTTTTACTTAGCTTTTTAAAAGCTGGCGTTAGCCACTATGCCATCACAGCATTCATTTTCTGTTTCCCACTGAAAATTTATAATTAGGCCATTTGTGTAAAACTGCACCGAATGTTTTCCCAGAATTCAGCAGCATTTCATCTCCACTGAATGAATAATCAGGGAGAAAAGAGCATTAATAATATCCGACTGCCAATAAGTCACTCTGTGATACGCCTGGTTCAACCTGCTTTTAGTCCTAATCTCCAGTCCCTGGATGCTATTTAGCCACTGGATACAGTGATCGCTGCTAAACCACAGGGAATCCAAAAAAATTACTTCCCTGGTCCTTTTGTCCTGAGATTTTCAGTTAAATGTTTTGAATGTCAGGTTTGTATTGTCTGGGCATCCTCCACTGAATTCTTTTTCTCAAGTCTGGATTCATAAACAAAGTCAATCTTTGTTTATTAGAATCAGCTCTTAGATCTAAGAAGTCTGCCTTTATTTTTCTTATTATTTGAATAAAGAGTAACATAATTGAATAGTAAAAACCAAGTAAGCCATTTTTATCACATCACACTCTTTTCATATTTTGTTTTTTACTTATAATAACCAACAGAGGGCATAGAAGATCTACTGATATGATGCTTTTAACACTTGTTTTCACAGAACACTTCTCTAAAGAAAATGTCAGTTATTAGAATAACAGTTTTGTTTTGCTTTTGAAATTAGAATCTCGATAAAGGTCTGGTTTTCCAAAGGTTATCCAACTCCTAGTGGTACACTGCCGCCTTCGCTTAATAAATAAGGAGACTGATTTTCCAAAATTAAAAAAAAAAAAAGAACCACTATATGTACTAATATGAATGACACATTTGATTAAAAAAACCTGCAGTGATGTCTGTTAATAGTAAAAGTCTGTCAGTTCAAAGTAAATTTAAATGTACTGAAAAATTCATATAAGTTAGTTTCAGGGAAAAAATGTGATTTTATTTATCCTAATATTAGTTAAACATTTTATATCTCTTTTACTATAAATGAATATTATTCTTGCCAAGTCATGGTTTTGTTTATCATTAGAAGAAGAATTAATTCATCAATCTTAAAATTGTTTTTAAAACCTAATCTTTCTAAACCACAGTCAAATATCACTTTATACCTGTTAGGATGGCTATTATCAAGAAGTCAAAAGATCACAGGTGTTGGCAAGGATGTGAAGAGAAGGGAATGTGGGAACTTTTATGTACTATGGGTGAAAATGTAAATTGGCACAGACATTATGGAAAAGAGTATGGAGGTTCCTCAAAAAATTCAAAATAGAAGTACCATATGATCCAGCGATCCTACTGATGGGTATATGCACAAAATCACTATCTTGAAAAGATATATACACTTCCACGTTCATTACAGCATTATTCAGTAGCCAAGATGTAAAATCCACCTGTGTCCATTGACAGATAAATGAATGAAGAAAATGTGGTAAACACAGGCAAACACAAACACACAATGAACGTTTCAGCCTTCATAAAGCATATCCTGCCATTTGTGACAACACGGCAGAATATTATACTAAGTGAAATAAGCCAGACACAGAAAGACGAATACTTATAAGTGGAATCTAAAAAAGTATAATTCATAGAAACAGAAAAAGAAGAGTAGTTACCAGGAATTGGGGGTGAGGTAGGGGAAATGGGGAGATGTTGATCAAAGGGTACAAATTTCAGCTATAAGATGAGTAAGTTCTGGAGACTTAATGTATGTCATGGTGACTATGGCTAGTAATAATGTATTTTATACTAAAAAATACCTAAGAGAGTAGATGCTAAGTATTCTCACCACACAGAAGGAAAAAAGGTAAGTGTGAGGGGATGAATATGTTAATTGGCCTGATTGTGGTCACCATTTCCAAATATGTATCAAAACATGTTGTACACCTTAAGTATGTGCAATTTTTGTCAATTTTAACTACTAAGCTGGAAAAACTAATCTTTCTATAATTATTGATTAAGCAGTTATTATAGTTTTTCTAGGATAACAGGGAGGAATTTTTGTTTTTTCTTCTCATACTTTCCTGCATAGATGACATTAGTTTTGATCTTTGATCCTTGAAACTGCTCTTTCTCCTTAGGGATAAACTTAATTATAATGTTAAAACAATTTAAACTCTTCCTGCTGTATTTATATCAATATCCTCAATTTGCATTGAAAAACTTTAATCAGTCTGTCAATCACAATAAACACTTTTTAGTTTAAGTTTTACTTGAACCTCAAATAAATTCCATTTATGTTTATTTCGATAGACAAGAATATCATTGGATCGTTTGGAAGACTTTCTCAATGACGAGGAGCTTCTTCCTCAAAATATTGAAACAAACTACATAGGAGGTCAGCACTTCCTCTTTGTAGTCCATGTTTATTTTACTTCTGAGTCGAAGGTAATTAGTTCTAAAATGCATCATTGTACTTGTTTTTCTTCCTAGATCATGCCATTGGGTTTACAAATGCTTCTTTCTCCTGGGATAAAACAGGGATTCCAGTACTAAAAGAGTAAGTAAGTCGTGATTTGGAGGAAATTTTTTTTAGATTTTACTATTGGGTTCTATAAGGCTCCATATTTTTATTTCTTTGAATTTTCTGATAAGATGAATATATTTAAATTAATAAGACTTTTTAAAACCTCTCACTGCACCTTTCATTTTCATGGTGATTTCACTGTCCTATTTTCATTTCTTCTATCTGCAGCACTAAAACATTTGTTTGCATTTTGGAAGGCTAGGTGTTTGTAGAAGAATGTGAAAAGCAACAATTTCAGGGATGACGCTCAGTGCTGTGTACAGAGACTTACCTAGGAACATACATTGAAAACAACCATAACAAGAATTTCCTGTATCATCTCTCTCCTTTTCTTGGCGTGCAGCTTGAACATAAAGATTCCAGAAGGAGCTTTAGTGGCAGTTGTAGGGCAAGTTGGGTCTGGAAAATCGTCTGTGCTTTCTGCCATTCTGGGAGAAATGGAGAAACTTACAGGAGTTGTCCAAAGAAAGGTAAAAATAACAACATGTTCTTTCAATATTTCCTGGTGTAAGAGGCTATAACTAACTCATCATTAGTGCCAAGAAGAATTTATCAAATTAAACTGAAGATGCTAGTATTTAATGGGCATTTTTAGTTTATAACAAACATTTCAATCCGTAGAAATCGATCAACTACGGATGGATTAGGAACAGAATTCTTTCTACCAAATACTTCAGCAAATCATTTATGAATGTTTAAGGTAATTGTTTGATGTTATTAACTGAATTGCAACCAATTATAGAGAAACGAATGTGATTTATATTGTACTTTGATTGGGTTTCTAATTATCATTCAGCGAGGTTCCCTAAGTAATTGCAGCCATTCCATTTCTAAGAAGTCTAAGAACTGCTCAGGGGTAGGATCTTTCACCTATAAGAAACCACAGAAAAAATAATAATATAAATAGCTTACATCTAAGAATCAGCCTACGGACTGTGGGGAGGTCTACTCTTGGCTAATTGTTTTATTCTTAAAAGTCAGTAAGAATAAAAATTCAACAAGATCTTAATCAGTTGATTCCTTTTTGAAACACTAGGCTACCCAATGAGTTTTTCCTTACAGCCCAATCCATCTTTTTCACTTGTGACAAGATGGAGATGCTCTATGGATCTGCGATCAGTTTCTCTTCACACAACTTTTTTTTCCTCTCTGGGAAAAATCAACTCTAACTCCTTTTATGTTTCCTCAGGATATATCTTTCCTCATATCCTTATATCTTTCCTAAGTCTAGTCCTTTAGTGATTAGTTTTTCATTATTCTTTTTGTCTCAGCATTACTGTTACCTAGGTTAGGATCAAATATATGATTCCTATGACTTTTTCTGAGAAGATTGCACTTAATTAAAACCACTACTTTTTAACCTTAAGTATGCTATCTTTATAGCCCTACGCTGTTCATAATGATTGCAATCGGCCATTTCTCTATGGTTTAAAATGACTGTAACTTTCCATAGGCCAGTGAGTGTCCTTTACAAATAATGAGTGTCATACTAGTTTTTTTTATATTTTCACTTATTTTTTTCAGCTATTTTCACCAAGCAATTATTGAGCACATACTATGTGCCTAGCACTTAGTAACAGAAAAACAAACATGCAAAAGATATGCTCCTCTTCTTTTGAATTCTAGTGAGGGAAATATTAAGATCAATTATGAGAAATGTTTAAATCAGATATAAAAAATTAAAGCATAAAATACAAATTTTACTTTGAATAGTTAGAAAAAGAATTGGAAAGGACGTAGCCTTTCATTTGATCTTGAAAAATAATTAAGAATCAATAAAGACAAAAATGATGTCAATTCTAGGTGTCACCTGATGCATTAATAATGGTAATGAGCTGAAGAGTCTGGGGTGAGGATTGAATAAGGTAATGTGCAAAGACCTAGCCTAGTTCCTGGCACAGAGTCAGCTACCTCCCTATGGATATGTATGATTATCATTATCTTTATTATGATTGCTGAGGCTCTCATGGTTAGACTTAAGGATCATTTCTGATATCTTTGAATGTTTGTAATTAAGAAAGTGTTCATGGTGATGAAAGAAACCATAACAATGCCATTGCTAATGATAAAAAGCAGAGAGAACACCCTTTTTATATTAAATTATAGATGTCTAAGTTGGAAGATGTTATCTGTCTCTATAACTGGTCACTTTGACCTCCAGGAAGTTTTTGGTCTGGATCAATGGCAGGATTTGAAGTATCGCCCTGTGATATTTATTTCCCCAAATGTTTTTTATTCAGAATTTGTGTCATCCTGATTATCTCTAGTTACATAAAAAGATCATTATAATGGCATGACCAACTTAACATTTAGAGTTTTCAAAGTGCTTTTGTGTGAGTCTTCCTGTTTTTCATCGTTTCAGATGATCACTTTTTTCAGGTATATTTTATATCACAATGTTCACACTCTAAGGCTGCGTATTCTCTCCAAGCTTTCTCTAAGGATCCCTCACTCTTCTCAGCACCAAGGCTCACACCAAGCACTGTTTAGGAAGACTATTCAGTAATCAGTGTTCTTCTGTCACAGAACATCAGACATTTGGAGACCATTTTTGAACAAGCAAAACTTCTATTGTAGTTTCATTTTTAAGAATGCAAGAACAACATATTTTCATTTGTATGTGAGAGGCAAATAATAATTGTAATAATAATAAAAGGAAACATTTACATCTCTGCATAAATTAATCAGCTCTTTTTCTCATAATACCAATATAAGGCTATAACTGTCAATGCAGTATTTAATTTGTTTTTTATTGTATATCATTTTTTCCCATGTTCTTTTGTCTTTTCTCCTGTGTTCTTTATCTTCTGTCCTGCTTAACTTGCTTAATATATAGCAAGTATTCAAAATATCTATCATCTGTAGGCTGATATGCAATTCTAAGCAAAGGTTAGATTATTCACTTCACAAGGCAATTCAAGAGCAATTACTTTTGTGTTCAAGATCAAGTCAGATTAGAATTGTATTGTTTTTGATCAAAAGCCATTCTGTGTCTTACATACTCAACAAAGAACAATTAAAATTAATCTTCGATCTTTAAAGTAGTCAGTAGAAATCAAAGGGCTAATAATAGTTGCATACATGTCTACGTCAGAAAGTACTTTAAATGTCTGGTATTGTTACAGAGCGTGCAGTAGGCAGAATACTCCTAAATCAATATTTAAATAGAGTCCATGGGGCAGATTGAAAGGTGGGTCTCTCGTTCAAACGCTATAGGTTTTTTTCAGGAAAAGAAGAGTTAGTTAAGACAATATCTTATGCAGCAGACTGTCAAATATTTAGTAATCATTTCAAGCCATAAAATCATCAAATAATGAATTTTGGGAGCAGTGATTAATGTGGAAGGCACGGAGATGTGCCACTCAGATCCCCATTCTAGGAAGGACTTGCCATCCAACTGTAGCGGTATAATCAGCAAGTCACCTTCAAGGTTGGCCTCAGTTGAAGATAGCAGCTGGGGTCCCAGTTTTGTTCAGTCTAACACAGGACAGTTCTGTTGGCCAATATTCCTCCATGGCTTTCTGGAGGGTTGGCCAGAGCTTTGTTGGGTCTGCATCACAGTGTTGCTTTTCCTTCTACCTAATCTTCCTTCCTCCTTCCCTTCCACAGTGTTGATCCTCAATAAACAACTTGCGCCCCCAACTCTGTCTCCAGTGCTATAAGACTGAATTGTGTTCCCCCAAAATTTATGTATCAAGTTCTAAACCCCAGTACCTCAGAATGTTACTGTATTTGAAGATAAGGATTTTATAGAGTTAAAATAAGCTCATTAGAGTGGGCCTTAATCCTTTAGAGAAGAGGAAATTAGGACACACACACACACACACACACACACACACACACACACACACACACACACAGAGGACCATGTGAAGCACCAGGAGATGACAGCCATCTACAAGCCAGGGAGAGAGGCCTTAGAAGAAACCAACCCTGCTGACACCTTAATTTCAGACTTCTAGCTTACACAATTGTAAGAAAATAAATTTCTGTTATTTTAACTACCCACTCAAAATTTATTGCAGCCTAGCAAACTGATACACTCAGCATCTGCTTCCAGAAAACACTACTGGAGGCAGATAATTTTGATACACATTAAGAAAGTAAATAAGAAGCACAACTTAACTCCTTTGAAGGAAACTCTAATAAACATATATGAGATAAAAATAGGATACCATGATCTATATTTTTTTGAAAAATTAAAAATTCTGTTTGAAGCTAAAGAAAGCAAAACTATAGACTAAATATATTCCTTTAATATGATATATGCAACCTCTCCTTTTCCCTTGTTAAGAATTTTTTTTTTTTTACTTCTTTTTCTTTTAGGGCTCTGTGGCTTATGTTTCTCAGCAGGCCTGGATTCAAAATTGCATTTTGCAAGAAAACATTCTTTTTGGCTCTATCATGCAGAAGCAGTTTTATGAGCGAGTATTGGAAGCCTGTGCTCTCCTTCCCGATTTGGAGCAGTTACCAAATGGAGATCAAACTGAGATTGGGGAAAGAGTAAGGAAAATATAATTTATCATGCGCAGGAATAAAATTCCAGTCAGCTGTGCTAATAAAATGTTCCTAGTCTTTATACTGAGGTCTTAAAGAGCTATACAATTTTGTTACACTATTTCCATCAAAGAGATAGCATTATTAAGGACAAATAATTTTATATCATTGACTATTTGGAAAGTATATTAAAAATCAGTAGGAAATTCTGTTGTCAGTATCCACATGGGGGAATAAAAGCCCATCATTAGGCATCAACATTTTTGTTTTGCTTACTGGCACAATGCTATTCGCTTTCTCATCTGCAAATAATATGATAGTTTTGTTTGTTCCTGTATCTCTTGCACACAAAGTCAGCGCTAGAACATTAGCAAAATAGTGCCAGTCTTTAGTGTTGGCACCCAACTCCGGGTTCTAAGGAAACCTTGAGACAATACAGCTATTAATGTGCCTACTTCACATTTGCTCATTCCTGCTTAAGAGGAATTTGCTTCCCAGTCATCTTACTCTTTGTTCCATTTTATTTTCATTGTGTTAATGAATAGTCACTGCTCTTCTCAGTGTTTTGGATTTAAAAAAACAAGAGGATATCATGAGTTCAAGTATGAACCCTGAGAGATTATCCCCAACCCGTGACTAAAATCTCCATTAATTAAACATGAATGCAAAAGTAGCCTCTGCCCACAATTCATGTGTGTTACAAAGATGAATAAATAATCCTTACTGAGTGCTTTGAACTTCTGAAAAAGAGAATGAGTATAACATTGTTAGGTATTTTTACCCCTGGCTTTATGTTATCTCATAGTCCCATTATATAAATTGGCAAATAAAATGTATTATATAACAAAATTATAGAAAGTAGAAATGTGTAAAATCTAGGGTGAGCCAAAATTTACTTTGTATCTAAACTTTCTTAATGTATAGTCTATTACTTTGCAGATGTATTCTCTCCATAATGCAGTCTAGATTTTTTTTCCAACCCCCTCTGGGTTTTTTTTCTAGCATCTTAACTGTCCCTAAGCAAAATGGTGCCATAACTAAATTGCAGAAATGTGACTTCTTCTTCAAACTTGCTAATACATATTGAACAAAATGCTGATAAATCCAATCTCTAAAAATACGGATTATATGATGTTACTTAACTATAAAGAATTTTAAAAGGAAGAAAATCTAAACTAAGAAATAGAGATTTAGTATAGGCATTAAATGCTATTGCTATTAATAAATTCTTTATTTTATAATTAAATTTTTCACAATTTGATCTTGAACTTTAACATGTAATTGAGTAAGGAGATCTGTTTGCAGCTGTTTATGAGACAACAAAGTCAATGAATGTAGAGATTTTCCTCATTTGTACTCATCGTTTCCTTTGGCCTTCTTCAACTGACCACAGACATTTATTAATTTCATGTGTGCCCTTGTTCTGCTGTGGGGTACACAATGGTGAGTAAGAGAACTATTACCCTGCCTTCAAGAAACTTGTAGTCTAGTGGACCTCTGCCAATGATATTAATCAATTCTCTTTACCAATATTTATCAATCACCTAGTGTCACACTCTAGGTGTTGGGAACACAAGGATGACCTAGGAAGGAGCTCATAGGCTAGTGAGAGAGACTGACATGGAACTTGCCAATTCCAGCTATGGGACGAATAAACAAAGCACCACAAGACAGGACTGGAGGAAATGAATCACTTCACTTGGGACATCAAGGGGAAGGTTGCTCTCAAAGAGAAACTGTAGTGTGAATAGCCCTTAAATTAAAAAGGGAGGATGTGGTCAAAATGAACAGCTTCTGCCCAGTATGAAAGGGCAGCATGAAACGTTAGTCTGGTTGGCAAACCACAGTCACCTCAGGGCAGCATTAGGAGAGTGGTTGAAGAGATGAGTTAATGTCAAAATATAAGCATCTTAGATTTCTGCTAAGAAATTTGCTGTTACTCACGAGTGATGAAAAGAAGGAGATGTGGGTACCCAAGTTTTTTAGGCAAGATAATGACAGAATTACAGGAAAAATGATGACAAGACAGAGGATGGATTGGGGAGAGGAGTGACTGTGTGAGAATGGCTAATGTTGATTGTGCCCATACTTGGTGTTGGATTTTTCCTAAATATTTTTACCCTCATCAAATGCTCTTAACAAACCCATGAGTTGGATGATATTATTTATATAATCACACACAAACGCACACATCACATTGCTTGATACATACATACATGCACACACATATATGTGCCTCCACCTTGCTGAACTGTAAACTGTGACCTCCTCATGACATAGGCTCTGTTTCACTTGTCTTTGAATCCCAAGTGCTAGCATAGCATCCAAAATATAGTCCTACTCAGCAGATGTTTGTTGAGTAGGAAGAGGATGAAAAATGCAAAGAAGCAATGGTATTTTACAATTATAGGTCATTGGCTAAGTTCTGTGCTGCACTGAGAGCTTTTAAAGCAGATCTGTAAACACTAAATATAACATAAATCAAGTAAATTGGGCCTGGCCCCATAATTCTCCATACATGGCTGTATGTGTCAACTTTAATTCTCACATGGGGTGATGAATATTCCCTATTCTTGCTTCTTAGCATTGTACTTGTGCCAACAAGACTTGTACTAATCTTTCTACAGGAGAAATAGGACATGTTGATTACTGCTTTGGTAATTTAGCTATTATTTTCAATTTCCTATGTGTCAATTTAAAAATAATCACTAGTGTCAGTATATGGTTGGCAGCCAAGTCCATATTCCACAGGCATGACTTTTCAGAGTTTGGGATTTGAAAATTCTTTTCTCCTTAATTGTTAGCATTTTGTTTTGATAGCAAGCAGTTAAGAAAAAGTAGATATATCTGCTAATTAGCACAAGTTAATAGTGCTAGGAAGTGGAATGGGGATAAGCCTAGGAAATTATGAATAAAGAAAAGTTCCAGCGTTCATTTCGGCTTGTTATCTATCCATGCTATGAAACATTATTTGGATGTAACCGTATATGCTTTGAGATTTACACACTTCTCCGGTCTTGTTTTTCTCCTGGTCCATTTTCAGGGTGTGAATATAAGTGGGGGCCAGAAGCATCGAGTCAGTCTGGCCAGAGCCGTCTATAGCAGAGCCGACATCTACCTCCTGGATGATCCCTTGTCTGCTGTTGATGTTCATGTCGGAAAGCAGCTTTTTGAAAAAGTGATAGGGTCCTTGGGACTTTTGAAAGACAAGGTAGCCAAAGTATCATTTACTGCTTTTTTAAGGGGTAGGGGAAGGATAATCTGCCTAGCGCTGTGCCTAAAAGTCCATTTATTTTGTTTGTTTAAGCAAAGTAGTCAAATTTCACACAAAAAATGTGATGCATATATTGCTTATTTGCAGAAAAATTTCAATGAATATTTTTTCAAGTTTTACTTATAAGTTTACTCTGGCAACAATTCATGTGATTTTTACCTCATCAACTGATACCATATCCCTAGGCAATTTATGTATCATAATGAATTGTCTTTAATTTAGTTGATTTTTTTTTGAAAAATGATATTTTGGTGCATATTACTTTATAAAAAATAGAATCTTTTTATTGGTTACTTATAACTTAAAATTTGGTATTATTAACATAGCAATAATAATGGTTCAACTGTTTTGTGAAGGGGCCAAGAAGATGGAAATTAATATTTACCAAGCTCATGCCATATTTGACACCTTAAATTAGATCATTTAGTTCCTATAGCAAATCTCTGAGGTAAGCATTATCATTATTCAAGGACTTCAGGGCACAAAATGTTGATATATGTTTCTCAACTTAAGAACAGCAGAGATTTTTAATAGTCTAATTAAAAAGCCACACTCATTTTTTATAATATGTTTATGGATTTACTAATATAGAGCACTCTGGAAAAAATTAATGTATAAAATTACAAAATATATGCCTAAGTAAATAATATACACATTTCTTAATTTATTGTGATGCATCCAAGGTAAAAAGGTCTCATTCAATTATATGTACAAAAATAATATGAAAGAGTTAAAATAAAGAGTCCAAATTATAACTAAGATCAAACACTTTTGTAATGGGACCATACACTTTTAAAAAGTAAGCAAGAATGACATATATGGAACTGTTTTGAATTTGCTATGAAATTGATTCATCTCTAATGAATAAAATACCTGAAACAAAGGGTTAAAATCGCATTTGCAAACTATTTTGTCACCTGCCAGCATGTCATCATCATTCATTGTGAAATATATAGATGCTGCCTTAAACTGGCACTTACCAAAAATTACACTCTGAAAGAGTAAAGGTAAAAAAAAAAGTGACTGTAGCTTTCTTTAAAATAAATCATTTGTGTCATTTTTTTGTAACCTACAGAATAAAACACTCTGTTTTTCAGACGCGTATTTTAGTGACAAACAACCTCACACTTCTGCCACAGATGGATCTTATTGTTGTAATGGAAAGTGGGAGAGTAGCACTAATGGGAACATACCAGGAGCTCATCTCTAAAACCAA
Source organism: Lepilemur ruficaudatus (assembly GCA_963574885.1). Classification (NCBI taxonomy): domain Eukaryota; kingdom Metazoa; phylum Chordata; class Mammalia; order Primates; family Lepilemuridae; genus Lepilemur; species Lepilemur ruficaudatus. The sequence goes on along the minus strand of CAUYRT010004731.1, from coordinate 26,181 downwards.
AGGCCTCACTAATTTGCTTCAGGTCTTCAGTGAACAAGAAAAAGGTAAGGACACAACGAAAAATAAACTTAGATACAATATGCCTACCCATTTTGAAAGTCCACTAATTGCCTTACTTCTTGCTATGAATTTTCATTCATCCTGCTTAAGTCAAGGGCTGGGTATCTAGCTTTCCATAGGAAAGAAACAAATGCAATGGGACACAGCAGCTAACAATCTAGCTCATTTATGATTTTTAAAATAGTTTCAAATGCCCCAAATCTATTTCTTCATCTATGAAATAAGAGATTAGATGATTTATAAACTCTATTCCAGAGCTAGAATATAATGGATATAAACATTCTACTTACTTTTAAATTAAGAAGAGGGAGCATAAATCCACGTGAAATAATAATAAATATTTTAAACATATGAGTTACAATATACAGAGTTTGAGGAAGAGAAACAAAGGGAAAAATACCTGAGAAAAAGCAAAGGGGAAAATAATTATGCAATTTTTAAGAATTAACAATTGGTTTTATTTACTAAGTTTTGTTACTATAGTCCCAAAATTTTAAATTAAGATTCATAGCATTTTAAAATAAATGAAATGATTTGATCTTTGCCTAATGTGTAGCACACAGGGATGTTTGAAATCTTGCATTATCTTAATATTCCACAAAGTCTAGTCCTTGTCTACTCTGAAAGTTGGATGATGTGCCATGATCTCTTTTCACAGATATAGATGGTTTCTCATGTAGATCTTCATACCACAATCCTTTTCTTATACCTTTCCAGAAAGTTCCCCTGTGAACTTACTGTAAAAAACTAGTTAATTATTTCATAATTTTGGGGTAAAATAAGAAATATAGAGCTATGTCTCAATATTTTCCATGTGAACTGGTAACTCACTTTACACTTTACCTGGATGTAAAGTCATAAAATTATGAAATTAACCTATAACAAGATCAGTGTAATTGATTATTTTAATGCCATGAAATCCTAAAGGCAAAGTCATTTTGCTGATATGTTTCTCGTTGGGACCTAAGCTAACACGCATTAGTTGTGTACTACTATTTTTTATTCCTTGTTTTCACTCTTTTCTTATATTACAAATATTCCATTTGTAGATACATTCAGAAATACACAATGCATCATCAGCTGACAGTAACTATTCGTAAAGGAAGCACCTCCTCTTTTCTCAATGGCTAGCAACTTTGGAAATGATTCCTTGCCTTCTCAGACAGGTTAATTAGCAATTTATGCTTTCTGCATAGGAAAGAGATGTCTAAGAGTGTCTTCTAGAACTAGACAGAGCATGGAGTTTGCCATTTGCTCTATCCTCAGCACTTAGGTAGCCTCATGCTAGAAAAATAACAGGTGCTCAGTAGATGTTTGTTAAACAGATGAATCTGAAAGTGTGTCTCCTCAGTAGTTAACAGGATGATTTGGAACGTTATGGACCAAATTGGGGGGGGGGAGACATTTATTTTAAAGGCAATATGAAATATACATTGTATTACTTTGGAAAATACAGCTCCAAAAGCAGGCAGTGTGTAAGAATTAAGTTCAATATTTAATTTGCCATAAAATATGAACAATGTATCTCTTGTAAGTTGCAGAATTTGCTATTGTTTAAATCCCCTGTTTGGGAAACAAAATCCCATCTCTCCTGCATTTGTATAACTTCTTATGTACAAGTGCCTTCTACTGTAACAGACCGAAAGTAATAATATTCTTGGAGTTGGGCTGACATGAATAGATGTTACCAACTCACCATCAGGACTATGCCAGAATTAGAAAAATGTAATGCAAGCTTTTTTTTTCTAATGACCTCAATATTTCTGTCTTTTCCTTTAAAATTCTGAAAGGTGGAAAGTAGAGAACATTTTTATACTAAAAATAGAATATATTTTTGAAACTAAATATTTCTGGTATTTTGATTTTTAAATGCTGGATTAAAAAATATAGGCTTGTGAAAAGCAGCCATAAAATTATGTTACTCACAATAAACATCAGATAGATAGATAGATATAGATAGATAGATAGATAGATAGATAGATAGATAGATAGATAGAGATCTGTAAAAGGTTAGTCCTATATGGTGTAATTCCTTTAGCCACCATAGAGAGGAAGGCAAACATAGGTTTTGATGATGTAAAACACCCCATTAAACAATAGCTTTAAATTGGGATAGATTCAGTGTAATATTCCTACAGCACTGTCCTTAGATCTGGGCCAACCTAACCTGGTCCTATACTCCATGCTTTAGAGAGTCTCCACTCTGGCCTTCTCTGCCAGGCTTTGTGGCCAAAAGAAGAAGGGATGGTGACCCGCCATCCAGCAGTGTCCTCCCTATCCATCACTTCTTGACCACTGCAGATATTCAAGTCCACCCTCCCAAGGGGAGACTGCTCTGCAGACATGCACTACTCTTTTGTCTGAGGATGTTTTTTTTTTTCCTTAGGGCTGAGAAGGGTGATGGGCAGAGTGTGGACATGTGAGCTGAGCTGTCCACACATGTGCAGAGCCTATCATGGTGCAGGATGGGGCTGGAGTGGGAGAGAAGTGGGGGGTAAAGGCTTCGACTGGGACCACCTCACCAAGGACTCCATGACCCCAAGAGGAAGTCTAAGGAATCCAAACATTCTCCTCTAGACCTTGCCTTCCAGGTGGTTGGGAAGGCATATTTGTCAAAGTAAGCAGTAGAACTCATTTAGGAGTCTGTTAGTTCCATCTATAACTTTTTAAAATAATTAGAAATACAGCACGCTGACATTAATAGATGTTGTGCTCTTGCCCTGGTTCCACAGATGTTAGGTGCAAGCCTGTCCCTGTGGGGAATTTCTTTTTCTTATTTGCATAAGTAATAGGGGAAAATTAAATTCTGTTTGAAGGCATTTTTGCTAAGATTTAGGGGAAAGGAATTACCTGTCAGGGAGTAGGATTTGAGAGGTGTTGTTTCCAGTTGTAAAATCAAGCAGTAATCTATCATTTATTTATTATAATTCATCTTTTTTGCTCTTGAGTCTATTCAAAAATTTCTTTATAAGGTACACAATCCTACCATTTAAACATTCTTGTTAATTTATGTGACATTACAATGAAATACAGTAATTCTCCCCTTAACTGCAGGGGATACATTCCAGTATCCTCTGTGGATGCCTGAAAGCACAGATAGTACCAAATTGTTGATATATATATATTATTTTTTCCTATACATATCTATAATAAAGTTTAATTTATAAATTAGTCAAAATAAGAGATTAACAGCAATAACTAATAATAAAATAGAACAATTATAACAATATGCCAGCATCACTACTCTTGCACTTCAGGGCCATTATGAAGTAAAATAAGGGTAATTTCAGCACAAGCACCACAAAACCTCAACAGTTGATGTGATCACCCAGAGGGCTCCCAAGTGACTAATGGACAGGAGCATCTACAATGTGAATGCACTGGACAAAGGAATGATTCATGTCCCAGGCAGGCCAGAGCTGGATGGTGCAAGATTTCTCCTGCTACTCAAAATGGTGCACAATTTAAAACTTATGAGTTGGCCGGGCACGGTGGCTCACGCCTATAATCCTAGCACTCTGGGAGGCCGAGGCAGGAGGATCGCTCAAGGTCAGAAGTTTGAAACCAGCCTGAGCACGAGCGAGACGCCGTCTCTACTAAAAATAGAAAGAAATTAATTGGCCAACTAAAAATATATTTAGAAAAAAATTAGCCGGGCATGGTGGCGCATGCCTGTAGTCCCAGCTACTCCAGAGTCTGAGGCAGAAGGATCGCTTGAGCCCAGGAGTTTGAGGTTGCTGTGAGCTAGGCTGACGCCACAGCACTCTAGCCCAGGCAACAAAGTGAGACTCTATCTTGAAAAAAAAAAATAAAAACAAAAATAACAAAAAACAAAATAAAACTTATGAGTTGTTTATTTCTGGAATTTTTCCTCTAATATATTTGGACCAACATTGACTATAGGCAACTGAAATCTTGGAAAGCAAAGTCTGGGATGAGGGAGGACTACAGTAAAAGTCACCACAACCTTGTGTAAAAAACAGTGTCAGGAGCTCTGAGATCTGGTTTTCACACTGAACAACTATGTCAACCTTCATAGAAATGACTCAACTCCTCTGGTTCTTCCCCTTTATGAAATACAGGGCTTGAACTAGCTCTGCTTTTTTTCCCCCCAGTGGCAAACATGGAAACAAACAATGCACATTATTTTCTCTCTCTTGCCCCCAAAACTGCTTGTGACTCAGCCACTCTTTCTTCGTTCCCAAGCATTCTCATTCTCATGGCTGAAGTTGATTAACAGGTAACTTAGAAAGTAAGCAGTAGAAAGTACTTTTTACAGTATAATTTAAGTTTGGGTGCATCAGATCACCTAAGATTCATTCTAGCCCTGAAAAATCTGCAAGCCTCACCTTATGGGAATGTTATATGAGATAATAAATTAGGGGTGAAAAAGGGATTTAGGAAGAAAGATGTCAGAAAACTAAAGATAAATTTTACATATTTATAGATTTAGTCTAGGCTAATTCTTATGCACACTATAATACCAATGATAGCCAGTATATCTTGTGTATTAACAATGTCAATATGTTAAGGAGTTTTATATTTACTTAATCCTCCCAAAACCTTCTGATTTTACAAAAAGATTAAGTATCTTGCTCAAATTAAGATGGATGGTAAGCGACAAAGTTTGAATCCATGCTGCCTCTGTTTCATGCTGGAGAACAAGCTTGCTCTTGAACATTGTGTCAAATGTGTAGGAACAAGTACTTGACTTAGTACTGACCTAGAGTGAAAGGACAGGGATGAGTGGCCCAGCTCACTCTTGCTTGCTTGCTTGCACTGGCTTCCACCCGCATGTCCCCCACCCCACCAGACCCCCACCTACCCCATCTCTCTTTGAAGATTCCGGGTTTCAAGAAAGTCACTTATCCTCTCTAAGTTCTATTTTTTCCCCTGCAAAATGTACGTGAGTTTACCCATTCTCTTTACCTAATCAGCTCATTTGGGTGCCCAATTTATATAATTCATATGAAAGTACTCTATAAATTATATACACACACACATATGATTAGATTATTATTAATTAAATATTATTATTATTCTTAGAATAATATTATTAGAAGTTATAAAGATGAGAATGTGCCTTAGGAAGAGAGGCTGAAACATCTCCAAACTGAACTGGGGGTGGGGAACCGGCAACCTTCTGATTTCAAGATTGTTCTAAGGAGGCAAGAAAAGCTTATCTTTCTCTGTTGTACCCCTTTTAATGAAAGGATTTGTTCTGTAAAATGTGGATTCAATCAAAAAGCTGCACTTAAGGACTTAGAAACCCACATGTGGCCTTAAGGCTGCAGGTTCCCCACTGATCCACCTTTAGAGACGAGAAGTCTGAAATTCAAGGAGTTTATTATACTGTGAAAAAAGACAAAAACTGTTAGCTCTGACGTGTTTACCGTCAAATTCACTAAAAATTACTTGAATCGCAGTCTCTAGTACTTCTAGGTTTGTGACCTTGGTTTGTGTGACCTGCTTAAGCCCTTTGTGCCTCAGTCTTTTTGTCTCTAAAATAAGAATAACTATAGTACCTTTCTCATAGAGGTAGTCTTGAGAATTAAAAGAGTTTACATATATTATATACAAACATATATATACACAAACATATACGTTTATATATAAGGACTTTTATATATATGATATAAAATATATAATTAATAATTAAATATAATTATTTTATATTTATAAATTATAATTAATTTATTAATTATATATTACATATCCTATATATATATATATAAGCCCTTAGAACAGTGTCTGCCACATAGGAAGCTATTATTAGTGTTAGTGACATTTGTAAGATGACAGATTTGGGGAATTTACCATTGTGTTTTCTTACTCATCTTCACAATAATCACATTTGCATATAAGGCCTGGTAAAATTGAATTTTTTTTTAAAGGTTAAACTTGGGGTCCTCTTGGGAAATACTTACCTCTTCTATGGAAGACCCAAAGAAGTTAGCGCCCCTCTCTAATATCTAAATGAGCATGTATAGGCTTTTTCATTACGGAATCATAATTTTACTAAGACATGACAAGATATCTTACATTAAGTGGAAATAGTGGAGAAAATAAAAGTGCTCCCAATGTACCTATAGATCTGGAACTGAAAAATATCTCCAACTTGTGTGAACTTCCATCATATTTCTCTCTACTTTGTGAATTGTTTGCTTATATGGATATAAATTCACCATCTTTCTCTGCAGCTCATGCTCTAGAGCAAGTCAGTGTAATTAACTCCAGAACTATGCAGAAAGAACAAATCCTGGAGCAAAAAGATAGGTGAGTATTAGTATAATATCAGGCTTGCTGGGAGTATGGACTAATTAATTACATTTTGAAGCATTTAAAATGCATCCTGTAAAAAGGATCCATACATTATAATGGATATAAAATGTACTTAGTGGTTTCCAATTCTGAACTATAAGTCAGATGGATGTGTCTAAATTTTTAAGTGAGATGAATGGGACTTAGTTTTTGAAACATATGCTCATTAAACTCTCAGCTATTTCTGGCCAAATTCTGGTAGTAGAAATCTAATCTGATAGTTTTTGTGCCAAATATGTCCCCATCCCATAGTGTTCATAAACTCTACAGATGAGAATGTGAAAATAGGCTTTGGACATGAAAATTTCACACTGGACTGGGATGATTATCAAGACAGGGTATGTGTCCTAGAAATACGGACATGGTGTAGGACCTGAAGGATCTGCCTAGTAAAATAAGAGGTAGAAGGAATGTAGAGTGGGAAGGAGGGAGGAAATAAAGGGGGAGGAGGGAGAGAGAAATAAAAATGGTAAAATTTTGGCCTTGACTGGATTTTGTTATATTATGCTTGTTTTTTTTTTTTTTTTAGGTGACTAAGTGAGTAGTAACTGAGGCAAATTAACCTAATCAGTTCTTTCCACCAATATTTCCCCCAATAGTTGCCCAAACAGGGAGCTGAAAGACAAAAGGAAATAACAGGAATGTAGCTATTAACAAATGATGGATAGAGTTATAGGGAAAAGGCACTGGTCAAACTTGCTAAAATGGAGAATTGGGATAGATTACAGGGAAGCAAACATTGCAGGATCCAATAGCTCAGAATGTTGTAGATTTGACCTTCAATAGAAGAGTGGGCCTTGAATTTATTATTTTTTAAAGGATTGGCTATGCCTAAGGATATGCGGACGATGTAGATATTGCAGGCTGGAATTTGTGTGCATACCATGTTTAGTTGACTCAATAGGACAACAAAATCATTTCTCATTGATCATAAAGACCTTGGACTGCCTCTCTTTATCTGTCATCTTGGTGTGCTATCTATGGTGTTGTCATCCCGTCTCATGACTTTAAGAATACCTTCTGCGCACTAATGCCTTCCAGTTAATATCTCCAGTCTGGATCTCTTCTCTGAACTCCAGGGTTGGATGGCCACCTGATCCTCTCTGCGTATTTCCTTCAGTGTCTGAATGACACCTCCAACTTACATGTCAAAAACAGGATTCTTGATTTCCTCCACCACACACAAACCTGCACTGTATGCAGTCTTCTCCATTTCAGCTAACAGTAATGCCATTCTTCCAGTTGCACAGGTAAAAATATCTTGCAATTATCCTTGACCTTCCTTACTCTACATTCAATCCATCATCCAGTCCGATTGGCTGTATCTTCAAAATCCATCCAGTAATCCAGAATTCAACCACTACTCATCACCTTCTCAGCTGCCACCTTTGTCCAAATCACTATAATTTCCACCTATATTCTTGTAATTGCCTTCTTACAGGGCTTCCTGCTACCAACCTCAGAATAAAATCCCTGCTCAGGAAGTGCAAAGGCCCTTGGATAGGTAGCAAAGGGTCAGTGTTGCTAAAGCAGAGTAGTGAGGGGTGAACTTCAGGAGGTTCCGAGATCAGAAAGATAAATAGGTCCAGGTCCTGTAGGGCTTACAGGTCATTATAAAAACCTGGGATTTTATTCTGAGATGTGACTCATTTGGAAGTTCTGGTCTGCAGAGTGATATGACCTTACTTATATTTGTAAAAGGAACACCGGATGCTATGTTGCAAACAGCCTGTATGGCACGAGGTTGGTATCTTTTCCCAGATAACCATATTGCTTGCTTACCCACCTTTGGTGGTTTTTACTCAAATGTCTTCTCATCAATGAAGATTTGCTTAGCCATCATATGTCATATCTCAACACTTCCTACCTTCTTCTCCAGCTGTTTTTTCATAAGCCTTGCCAATATCCAGCACTCTGGAAAATTTACTTATTTACTTTTATTTTGCCTTTCTACTACCTCTAGTTTATAAGCTTTCTAAGGGCAGGAATTTTTGTCTATTTGTTCGCGATTCTATTGCCATCAACCAGAATACTGAATGGTACATAAATCAGTACTCAACGAATATTTGTTGAATGGATGAATAAGTAAATAACGAGACGGAAAGAACACTCAAGGTCTTCTAATCCATCATTTATTTTATTTTTTGGCCATAATAACTTAATGTCTTTCATTTTAATGAGTATCATTTTGGAAGGATCTCCAAAAAAAGTTAATCCAAAAGCACTGAAACATACTTTGATTTGCTGTGGGGTATACACATCTCTAGATCATAAAAAGAGTTTGTACCAATGTTTACCCTCACCATGCACTCAATAAGTACCTTGATAAAACCTTAAAACTTAAATCCAACAAGTATTGCTTATAAACATAATCATACCCTTTCCTGTACAATAAATTAATTTTCCTTATTTATAAAATTACTGTTGATCATAACATTTAAGTTGAATCCCTTAAAGTTTCTGTGAGCCACTCTGGGGAACCAATCCCCTTTCTCTCCTTCCAAAAAAGAACCCCACTCTCTATAAAGACTTGTTTACAGAATTGTTTTCTAAAAAATTCTAAGTTTTAGAGGCTCAAACTGGAGCCAGAATTTTGAAACTTACTTCTTTAATGAAGAATACATTGGGAAGATCACCTCACTTCCAATATGTCATATTTTTATCAACACAATCCAGAAGCAAGTTTGTTTTTTAAGAAGTGTGGTAAAAGGCTAATTGGTTCTAACCTTATTGACAGTCTATAAATCCAGCCATACTGATCTTTGCTTGATTTCTTCAAATAAGAAATTGCAAGCAAACAAATAAATAATTTTTTATCTTATGTTTGAGGGATGTATTTTAATGTTTTCTAATTGGCTACACTAGTTTATTACTTTCTGTGCCATTTTCTAGTCTCACTTTCCTTTTTTTTATTGGCTTTACTATTTGGTAAGAATACATGGAGAGAATCTTCCTGACTTTTCAACCTAATTCTCTCTCTTAGAATTACTCATGTATTCCAAATTAGTGCAGAATTAAGATAGGAAGATACAATCAGGCAAGAGTGTTTCAACAGTTAGAGCCTCTCCACAATGGGATATAGTGAGACAGATTGCAAGAAGCCTTCTAATGGAAAAGTTCATGAGAAAACTGGCTAACTGCCTATGAGGAGTGAGTTGAAAAGGAAGGGAGTTGGATCAAATAATTTCTGAAATTTCCCTCCTTTGAAATTTAAGATTTAGAGTTAGTTTAATGACATTAGTATTCTAACAAGGACTAAAATATTTTGAACTGTTTCCATTTTGGGAGGGGTCTAAGTTTATATGATGCATTTATGTATTTTCTTAAATCTCTAGTACTATCTTCCCTGAATAAAATAAACTGGAAGTGTTATTTTAGTATCTAGACTGCCTCCTTCTGGCTCTCATGCCAGACACTCTTTTTATTTATTTATTTATTTATTTATTTATTTATTTATTTATTTATTTCTGCATGTTGTGGGGGCACAAATGTTTAGGTTACGTATGTTGCCCTTGCCCAGCCCCCCACCCCACTCAGAGCAGCAAGAGTGTACATCCCGCAGATGGTGCGCATTGCACTCATTATGTATGTATATACCCCTCCCCCCCATCTGCCCGACGCCAGATAAATGTTATTCCTATACGTGCACTTAGGTGTTGATCAGTGAAACCAATTTGCTGGTGAGTACATGTATGTGGTGCTTATTTTTTCCATTGTTGGGATACTTCACTTAATAGAATGGGTCCCAGCTCTATCCAGGAAAATACAAGAGGTGCTATATCTCCCTTGTTTCTTACAAATGAATAGTACTCCATGATATAAATATACCACATTTTATTAATCCACTCGTATTGATGGGCACTTGGGTTGTTTCCACATATTTTCAATTGTTAATTTAATCCTCCCATACACAGGTCATTGTGTGTTCAGCTCAGAAATAATGTTTTCAATATGTTAATTTTATATATTTTATACAAAAGTATGTAGGTGAGTATCATGCCAATTTTCCCGAGAATTTCTGAAGGACAGGGCAAGAGTCATTTTTAAAACTTCTCTGCCCACATAATAATTTGCTCTTTTAAGAGACTCAAATAGAATCTCTTATTCACAACAAGATGCCCAGAACCAAATGCAGCATTTTTTGTGAAAAAAGAATAAATAACATTTTAGTTTAAAAAAGCAATACCTTTCTGTATGGTGTCCAATAAATTATTGGTCTTTGTTAGTTATGTCTGATTAGGAACCTTTAATTCCCTTTTAACAGTTGGATTTCACAGCATTTTATGTCCAGCTACATTAAGAATTAATTTTTTGGCTTGATACCAATGCTAAATTTGCTTATCCAAACAGAAGCCATGCCAAGGGCTTGAAGGATGATGACAGTAATTAACCCGAATCATATACCAGGAGCCAATCCAAGGAAGGTGTCTGTTAAATAGTGTATCTTTCTCTGATACTAAAGCCAATCCTGCAAAGGACTTGCACTGCAACCTCTCACAGAACGTTTGTTAATGCTAGCGCCAGAGACAAGAAGGGAAGAATTACCAGGCTCACCAAAGAAGGCATTTCTTGTTCTGATAAATAAAATGGAAACCATGGAGAAAGGAGGGCTTCTTATAATCTGCTGAGGGTGTATACATCAGTTCAGTAATTTTAAAGGTCAGTTTGATAGTAGATATATCAAATGACTTACAATTTAGCTTACTCCATATCTCTGTGTATGGGAATTTATTACAAGGGACAATGAGAGATGTGTAAAAAGAACGGCCACTACAGTAATACTTAAGGTAGGGAAAAAATGCAATCAGCATAAGCATTGACTTTGTTAAACAATTCATATTATGGTAAAATGATAAAATGTTATAAAATATAATGCTGTTATCAAAGAATATTTGACCATTATATATTGAGTTACAAAGACCATGTATAATTTTTTTAAAAAAATTAAAGACCAGTGATAGAGCAACATTCATATTATTATATCACGCACATGTAGAGAAAAGACTACGGCAGTATTCACAAGCACGTTAGCACGGATTGTCTCCAAAACATAGAATTATAAATCTTTTTTTTTCTCCTTCATCGCCTCCTCCTCCTTTCTTTTTACTCTTCTTCATGCTTTTTGGTATTTTCCAAATATTTCTCCAATAATATAATTCAAGAGATATGTGGAAGACAGAATTGCCCATGACTTGGTGATTGGTTGGAAATGTGCCGTGATTAAGACAGAGGAAGTATTATGGCTCTTTGCAAAGCCAGAGAAAACATGAGAGGAGATAGGTAAATAACTGGTTCAGTTTGGGATGTGTGTGAGACAAACAAGCACAGAGACAAAGTAGACATCAAGCAGGCATTTGACATATGGATTTGGAGCTCAGGGAAAAGATGCAGATTAGAGATACCAATTTGAGAGTCATCCACAAAGAACAAAGTTTCTGAAACTACAGGAGTGGATGAGATTTCTCAGGAGAGTGTGAAACATACAAAGGCAATAATAACTAGAACTGAACACACGGAAATATAAACATTAAAGAGAAGACAGAGAAAGTTGCCTAAGGAAAAACCAGTGGAGGGCCATAGAGATGGGAGGAAATATCAAAGTGTAGTGGTAAAAGGAGGTGAAAGGAACAGTCCCTTAAACAAGTGAGTGGTCAGCAATGTTAAATGTCATGAAGAGTTTAAGTGAGATAATTTTCAAAATACCTAATGGATACAGCAATAAGTCATTTGCTAATATCCTTGATGAAAATAGTTTAAGCCAGATGCCAGGAAGTTTAAGGAGGTAAAGGAGGTGTAACAGTGAAATGTTTTGCTACAAAAGGAAGGAACTGAAGGAGGACATAGAGTTGGGAGTGGGATTGTTTCTGTCCTAAAGGTTGAAAAATGAGAAGAATGTATTGTTCTCTGTTGGCTGATGGGAAGGGGCCAGTAGAAGGGAAGAAGGTGAAGATTAGAAAGGAGAGAGAACAATCCAGTGTTTTTCAGACTTGTCTTAAGTTTAAAAGACATATTTCTAGGGGAGAAATCTTATAATCTGTGTTTGTAACTACCCATGTTTGTTACAAGAGAGAACTGGAAAAGGCTGGGTAGAAACGCAGCTAAATGTAAATGTTTGGTGACTCACTTCCCTGTCTGCTTCTATTTCCTCCATGAAGTATGAAGGGAGTCCCCATCTGAGAGCGATGCAAGGATGTCTAGGCACTATTAAGGCCCAGGTGGAGGGAGACATTAACTTATGGAGGAACCAATTTTCAGGTCTGCATGATTTTTTGAAGCAGCACTCCACAGGAATAGGTGTGACCAATATGTGAGTTCTAACAGGGACGTTTAATGGAATGAAAACAGGGAATGGGGGTTCAGAATATTAACCCAGTTTGGATGGATGAAGTGATAATCATGGAGAATAGGCTGGGTAATGAAGGGAACAGAGAGATGGTATAAGTTTTCCTGGGACTAAGGAATTCCGCAGAATGTGGGACAGTAAATGCTAAAATGGTTGAGAATATGCAAGTTTTAAAAAATGTTTGGTTTACCTAAAACCTAAAAATAAACATTTTCTTACTTTACCAGGCCCTCTTTGGATCAAGGAAAACAGTTTTCAATGAAAAAAGAAAATATTCCTACAGGTGGGGTAAGCACCAGAGGAACTAATGTTATTTATTATTACCCACCCAAACATAAAAGATTACCTTGCATTATCAATAAATACTATACAGATTTCTCATTTAATTTGAGGAGGGTAATAATAGTTTGAAGATGCTAAATTAAATGGAATTGTTGGATGTTGGAGTCATGCTTAGTTAGTATTACATGTCATTTAGCATGCATATAAATTTTTTGCTAATGACAGTAACTAATATTTATTGAGCACTTTTAAGTGCTCAGGACTGAGCTTGACCCTTTAAATGTACTTATAATGTGGCTACTAATATTATTCCAATTTATAAATGAGCAATCAGAGAGTTAAAGGAGTTAGTTACTTAACCAAGATCACAAAGCTTAGGAAATGTCAGAATTGGATTTAAATCTTGCTTGTTTGACTTTAAAGTACAGCTTTGAAGTCCTGTTATCATATTATTTATTTAACTGATGCTAGTCATAAACTACCAGTAAAGAAACTTATTCAGAAATGGCATGTCACATTCTAATATTTCTCAGTAATGTAATGTTATATCAATTTTGCCTTTAGGTGAAGTTCTCAATCATTGTGAAGTACCTCCAGTCCTTCAACTGGCTCTGGGTGTGGCTGGTTGTGGTTACTTACCTGGGGCAGAATTTGACGAGCATCGGACAGAATCTATGGCTTAGTGCCTGGGCAAGGGAAGCCAAACACATGGATGAGTTCACAGAATGGAAGCAAATAAGAAGCTATAAACTTAATATCTATGGATTATTGGGATTAATACAAGGTAAAAAAAAAAAAGTCCAGCTATTTCTCTTTTCTTTTTCTGACCTAATTGATTTAAATACAACATATGGCATCATGTTATTTCAAATAAAATCGATGCCATAATATTCAAATATTTGGGCATTCCTCAAATGCATGTGTTTGCAATTCACTGTATTTGAGAGAGTTAACCACAATTTGTTGGTGTCAGCTACATGGCCCACAGTAAATAATTTACACATTTGTCTGATTTAATCTTTAATTATTAGAAAGGTGAAATCATTCCCATTTTACAGCTCAGGACACCAAAGATCATATGTTAAGTCATGCAGGATTGAAAAGTCCTGACTACATGGCTTCTTTCTCGCTACATGTGTGGGGGTTGTGAGTGATGTGAATACTAATAGGTGAGTCTGTTGAGGAGTTTAAAGCCCAATGAGCCTAGGTCAGGTGCACCATCAAACCGCATGATAAGCAATAAGTGCTATAAAAGTAGTAAAAATAAAAAAGCACTGTGAGGATTCAGAGCAGAGGAAGGCTGTATTTGGTTGGGATATTATTATGATTTCTATGGTATACTTGGCATTTGAGTTGACACTAAAATGATGGATAGAATTTTGTCAGATTGAAATCTCAGAGAAGGAGCAAAGGTGATAGAGGCATATATTAATAGAAAGGTAGTAAAGGCAGCGATGGGGAAAGTAAGAAGAGATTTAGGCAAGAATATGGGTGCCACTTTGACTGCTCTTCACTTTGCTAATAAATGACTTTATTAGCAAAACTGTAGTTGGAAAGACCAGGGAGAAGTTGGAGACAGCAGAGAAAAAATAATCAAGTATGTGCAGGAGTCTAGGTGGAAGGAAGCTACTACTGAAAGATGTCGCATCTGATCCATGTCTGTGTTGCCCAAAGCATCTGGTTCAATGCTAACCAATGGGTAAGAAGCAGGTAGAGGACTGAATAAATACCTGATGAATGAAGAATGAATGAATGAATGGTCAGAGAGCTGTAATGGGGTCGGATAAAAAGATGGATAGAAAAGACATGGCAGTGAACACATATATAAGAATTGCTGATTAGAGGGTAAGAAAAGGGCATCCCTCAATCATGATTTTGAGATTTGGGTTGGGTAACAAGAAGAGCAATGATGAAAAGAAAAAAAAATAAGGAAACCAGGAGGAAGCCTTAACTGGTGGAGCAGAGAAATGGGGAATTCAATAAGGATGGATATATTTAATAAGAAGTGCTCCAGTAGACAGATTAAAACTCATCTGGAAGTTTGGAAAGTAAGCTTCTTTATCCATAAAATGAGGGCCTTACACTGGATAATTTCTACCATTCCTCCAAGCTCTAACATTCTATAACTCTGTAGTTCTACTTAGACCTGGAATCATTGTATATAGATAAAACATGAATTTGTGAGAGTAGCTATGATCACTATGAATGAAGATTAGGAGCCATAAGAGTGAATGGAATTCTTGAGGAATACCCCCCATAGAGCCCATTAGGGGACTAACTTCACAGAAGTTGAACAGAGATAAGTTCCTGATCAGAGAAAGAAAGAGATAAAACCACAACCACAATAATGTGAACACTTGCTCTCTGCCTGGAAACCCAAAGTGTTTTAGTTATTGAGGTTGAACCAAATGAAATTGATTGTATATCCTTTTCTGACCCACAAAAAATGGCAGTTTCATGTAGTTTAAACTAATACAGTGATTCATTTAACATACATTCAATGAAGAAATCCCTTAAACTTGGACATGTTATTAAACTTTGAGCTTTATCACTTCTAAAATGCATACATTCCATACCCAAATATTGTTCCAGTGATTAAATTAGATACTATATATAGCACATATAGAAAAGTGCTGAGCATACAGCAAGACTGCAATAAATGTACTATTATTTAACAATGGAGAAGATAAGTAAAATCATCAAAGTCCTATGACTAGTAAGTTTCAAAGCCAGGATTTGAATCCATGTCTACCTGACTCCCAAGCCTGTGTTCTCAACCACCAAATTAGCATTTCCATTAACAGTAAAGAGGTGTTCCACAAACACAGCACTGTAGGTCAAGAGGTTTGGGAAATTAAGAATTATATTCTTCTGTGGGTCTGAAATCTTCTGTCTTTCCTTCATAAAGGTTTTGAGTCATTCTACAATAAATTGATCTGTTTAATCCAATGCTTTTCAAACCTATTTGACCATGGAAATTTTTTCTTTTTTCTTGTTTGGCCTATTAACATTTTGAGTAACTTGTCTTCTATGAAATATACTTTGGGAAACTTCATACTAAAATAGACTTCCTTCCAAGTAAGCTAGAAAAGTACAATGTAACAAAAGAAAAAAAAAAAGGTTTTCAAGTTTCTGAAATGCTGCAAATATGTTAAGTAGAAAAAAATTGAGAAATGACCCCTGATTGTAGTCAAGGAACCATCATCATGAGAGAGGTGGGAAAAGAAGAAAAGAATACGGATTGTAGGTAATTATATAATTGAGAATTACAGGATAGATAGATATAATGACAGATATAAATGTCTCCATCAGAAAAAAAGGAAATATCATGAGATGGATTCATGTTTGTTCTGTCATTGTATTAATAACCTTCATTGGGGAAAGAGATGTTTATAACTAAAATAAGATGTAAGGATTATCTATTGTATGAAATAACAGGACTTTACAATGTGTTTGGTTTTGAATCAGCTAAAATCAAGTTAATCAAGTTTACAGTTTGCATCTCAGTGAGAAAAAAATACACACAGAGGTCTAGAATTCTTAGCAGCAAGAGAAATATCCATTTATACATGAATTTCTGTATCTATATATATCACATATACATATGAAGGTTAAATTCATACCAATCCAGTGAATCCATGTTACAGCTTTAAAGTAGATTTAATAGCCTTTGAAGAACATTTTAAGTGAGCAACTATCATTTCCATAATATATAAAGCGTTTATATATTAAAGCAAGTTTATCTATAATATTATTGTGTAAAATCTTAATTTTAATTGACTGTCAGTAAACATGGGAAGTATTTTATAACAAATGCAACAGATTATGTACAGTTTAATCATAAAGACTTTTTTCTGATTAGATTTTTGTTTAGAGTGTCCTGCAGTCATTAGAATATAAATTTTCTCTCCTTTTTTCTTTTTCACTTTTAATTTTTTACATATAAAAAATTTAAATTTGTAGCAAGTCCTATTTGAGCAATTGTAAATTACATTTCTATAAGGTGAGCCTAAAAAATGAAAATCTATAATTTCACATTTTTCTCAGCAGACAAAAATATGCATGTACACACTTAACATCTATGGAACCTGATCTGATCAAGAGCAGGCTGTATTCACCATAGCTCACATTTTTTCAGAACTTTAAAGCATAAACAGCACGTCCACATGTCAGGACCAGAGGCCCACTATGAATAATATAGAAGGCTAACATTCAAACAAAACTCGAGTAGTGAAGCAGAAAATGCTACATCCATATTTTATGACAACAATCAAGATCTTACCTCATTTTCTAAAAATGAAATAGCCTTGAACAATTTTTTCCTTGGGTCTCAGCTATTTGCTTTTGAATCTCTAGGATACTCAAGACATCCCTAATCTATTGTGTTTTATGTTTCACCATTAGGAACTTACTTTCTCTGATCCAATGTGTAAAATATGGGCACCTTATTTTCAAAGTGTAATGTTTAAGGAAGACACTGCTGCTTCCAGTTTAAAGTGGCTGAGTAGATCATTTACTTTACTTAGCTCACTAAACTCCCCTGAAATGGCAGTGAATAAATATAAAAGAAAGGGCTTCAGGGGGTTTCAGAGTAATAAATTTCTATATATGCGATTATATTGTTAGGAAAGCAAGGGTAGAAGAAGATCTGTAGCTAGGTACAGATACCAGGGAAGCTGGAACAGAAGAGGGAGATGTTCAGTTGAGCCAACACTAAACGTGTGGTCACAGGTACAGAAAGTAGAATTGAGTTGCGTGGAAGTAATCAAAGTAATTCACTAGAGCACTGTTCTGCTGGTCTGTCAGCCCCTAGAGCACCCACAGCCACCACCAATGTAACTGCCACTGACATAGTAGCAGTACAGTAGAAACTAGAAAGCTGATGTTTAAAGAGAAAATTAGGGTTTCTAGCATGACATACATAAAAGAAAGCCTCCTAATTGTGGCTTTTGGAGAAGCCTCAGCCTACATGTCTTGATCCCCTACGAAGACTTCCAGGGTCATACCCACCCACTTAAGTGGATCTTGAACCAAACATTTCCATTCAGGGGAGAGAAATGATGGGGAAAATTAATGTATGCAATAGCAGAAGAAAGCCATATCAGGTACCTATATTAATTATCCTTGTGTTTCTCTCATATTTTTAAACTGATAATGATGGATAGTCATAAATTTTAATAAAACCAATCACATAAATATAAGTCAACAAATACAACAGTCTAGCCCAGAAGTAAAATAATACTATTTGGTCTAGAAATAAAGGCCCTTAAAAGGCCCTAATGAATGTCTTCGTAGATTCAAAATATTGCATCCATAAATTTAAGTACAGAATGCGCTGAAGTAAGTTCAGTCTGAGAAAAGAAAAGTTCTTGAAAAAAAATTAAAGAATTTAAAAAGATTATACATGTGTGAAAAAACAAATTAGAAGAAATCATCCCAAATGTACAACATCAAAAACAGAGACAAAAATGATAGATAATTAAAAATTAGAGGAACAGTTCAAGAAGTTCAACATTCATATAAAAGAAGCTTCAGTAAATGGAGAAGAAAAATTATTAGGGACATAGTATTTAAAAATATTTCCCATAACTGAAGAATACAAATGCCTATTTCAGCAACCATTTTAGTTTAGAGCAGAGAGACAGAGGGTTTCAAAGAGGGTACTTTGTGTTTCAAATGGGAGGATCTAAATAGGATGAAAGAAACAACAGAATATCTGATGAGTCTCAATATATTCAGAAGAGATTTGCTGGCTATTGAAGTGTTTGGGTGTAAATTATTGCCAGTTATATAGAAACTAGGCATATGGAAAAATAGTGGCAAAAGCACTATAGATTTAGTGAACTTCATGAATAAAATGTGTTTAATAGTAATGTAAACACTGAAAATTTGAGGGAAAAAAAGGGTAACCTATTTTTGGAAAGGGAAGAAGGAAGCATGGGGGAGGGATGGAGGAAAATAACTGAAACTACTTAAGACTGAGACA
Source organism: Lepilemur ruficaudatus (assembly GCA_963574885.1). Classification (NCBI taxonomy): domain Eukaryota; kingdom Metazoa; phylum Chordata; class Mammalia; order Primates; family Lepilemuridae; genus Lepilemur; species Lepilemur ruficaudatus. The sequence goes on along the minus strand of CAUYRT010004731.1, from coordinate 7,189 downwards.
TCAGTTAATAGCAGTAATGTGATATTATTTAAAAATATAAAGAAACTGGCTAATGGAATTTAAGGTGGTGAGGGTCAACTATTTTTGTTTTATTTTGTTTAAAACTGTGAAGCCTAAAAAGGAACAAGGATCATGTTGACAATATATTTTTGTTAGCAATTTTGTATATTGGTGCACAATGGAGCTATTTTGTATGTGTTAAGACTTAAGAGCAAACTGGCTTAAGTAACATAAAAATCGATTGACAACCAAAACTGAAAAGCCCAGACATAGATCTTTAAACACACTGATCCAGAGGTTCAAATGAAGTACCCACGACTCTTTTAATTTATCAGATCTCCTGATTTTCCTAGGTTTTATTTTCAAACTTCACATGGCAATGAAAATGTGTCTTTTAAAGAACTTCCATCCATAGAAGTCTATAAAATTATTCTGCTTGAAACAATTTGGGTTATACATCTCTCCTTGAACCAATCAATCTAACAAAGCATTTCTTCTTCCAGCCCTACATGTTTCCCAATTTGGGGACTCTTTTTTTCCTTCCATTTCTTCTCCCATACTGGATAACTCTTTTCTGAGCTTGTCTCTTGTCATAATTTGTCAAATGCAGCTAACAATAGTCAATACGTGCTAAGTAACTGTTTTCCAATCTCTTCCACTAAAGCTACAAGTTTATTTTATATATTATCTGCCTTGTTAGTTATTACAAGAACAATCTTCCCACCAATCAAATCTTATACCTTAACACACCTAAAGAAGCTTATTCCTCACGCATACCATGTGTCCACTGTGGGTTGGGAAAGGGACTCTGCTTGTCCTGGGGTCCCATGGTGAAGGAGCAATCCAACCACTGTTTTAAATGTTTGTAGGCACTGTGCAAAGGGAATAGGAACTGTACAAGTCTGACAGTAGCAATTAAATGCTTACTAACCTGAAAGTGTTATATGTCATTTCTCTCATAATTCCTTGTTCAGAACTATTCATTTGATACTATCACCCACAAAAGGGCCAGAAAATTCAACTCTTCCATGTACCTAGAAGTTTAGACAACTGGAACTATTTGGCTAAAAGCACTAGTATAGTCACTGCCACACTATCCCACAGGACATCATAAAGTTAATAAGTTGCTAAAATTCCATGAATCAGATCCTTTATCTTCTGTGAGTTTCTATATAGAACCTATGACCATGAGCGAGGAGTGCTCTGATCTGGTAGCATGGCAAACCATCAGAAGTGCCTGTTTATTTCAAATGCACACATACATTTATATTTAGTTCAGCCCATAATTACACATTTGAGGTATGGTATTTGGGTTTTCCATTTAAAAAAATAAATGCAATTACAAGCAAACTTTTGAAAGTTAAAACACAAAATTCCTTTATGATGTTAATATGACCCTGATAACAGTGTGTGTTTAGGTCTCTTTGTCTGTTCTGGAGCCTATGTGATCACCAAAGGATCCCTGACTGCCTCTCGGGCCATGTATGCTCAGCTGTTGAATAACATGCTGCACCTCCCGCTACAGTTTTTTGAAACCACCCCTGTAGGCCAGATCATCAACCGCTTCACCAAGGTGAGGAAAGATGTACCTTACTAAATAGCATTGCTAAAAATGATGACCCGTATTTAGTACCTTATAATCTCACTTGTACAAAATATCATGTGTTTAGTACAGATTTCATTGTTGAATACATTTCTAGACCTGTTACACATAATTGATGTATGACAGAGTCACATCTTACACATATAATTAAAAGAATTCCTAAAAATTACATAAAGAATCCAAGAAACACACAAGCTTTGATGTCTACAATTCTTATACACGTTGAGTTTGAGAATCACTGGTTTAGGCAAAGAGGGGAATGAAAATTTAAGTCAATATGGAGATATCTGGACTTTGAAAACATTCTACCTTTAAGAAAACTTAAGAAATCACTTATGGGTGAATGGGGGGATAGGTGGAGATTTTCAGAATGCCTCTGCTTACCTATAGGCACTTTCCCAAAGTGTTTACTATTAAGCACTCATAATTACACTATACAGTAGAAATATAATGCAAACTGCAAATGTAATTTTAAATATTCTTATAGCCACAGTAAAAGGGTAAAAAGAAATAGTCAAAATAATTAATTATGATAATATGTTTTCTTTAATAAAGTATACCCAAAACATTATACCAAACTGTAGTATAGATAAACTTATTAATTAATATCTTGTGTTTTTTTGTATAACGTCTTTGAAATCTGGTTTTTATTATACACTTGTAATACACTTCAATTTGCAGTGGCCACATTTCAAGTGCTCAATAGCCACATATCGCTAGTAGTTCCTGTATTAGACAGTGCAGTCCATAACTTTAAATACGTTAGTACAGGTATATGTCTATGTAAAGAAAATGGGGTGTGTAAAGCCAGTGGACATTTCCTACTCTGACCCTACTGAGTAACAATCATTTTTTTTTAAGTAAAATTTCAAATGATTGAGTCTTGAGCAGATGGAAATATGGGAAAGTAAATTCTAAAAACAGGTGGAAAATTGCATATGAATATGATACTGTTACACTATTTGGTATATAAGATAGTCAAGAAAATCCCAAAGCAAGATAGAACTAATAAAATTCCATCTCTACACTTTATATCTGTTTTGTCTTGAACTGAGTAGTTTGTCCATTCAATATTTGGTGTCTTTATCTTTCTTGGGCTCTCTTAGGTCATAGTTTGCTCCCCAAACATAGTTTGATTAAGTTGTATGCAACAAAGTTGAGGATTAATACATGGCCTTCCCTGTGTCCTTCTCTCATTTCTATTGTTCACCTCCCTCTGTCAGTTTCTAATTTTGTAAATGAAGATTATTTTGCTTTTCTCCCTCTTCTGATGCAGGCAGAACTCAGCTACCCAAAAAGGCTACTGTACATGTTGTTAGTTGATAACAATGCCCCAGGGATGTTTTACAATTTTTGAGTAGTAAAGTGTGGTAGCCCAGTGCCATAAATACTGGATTTTGAAAACCCCTCTACTGGATTTGAGACTTTTTTTTATTAGGTTGTGATTTCAGTTATACAATTAAGTGCCATGGAGTTGTCATAGGGAAATATAAATTGCTTGATCACAGTCATCTTGTTACTGGAACAGCCTTTTAATTGTTACAGTTGCCTACAGGGATTAAATATACAAGGGTGAGCAAAGATCATGTAGCTAGACTTATTTAATCATCAGATTGTGATACCTGAGAAAATATCTTTTTAATTTTTTCCACTGAATGATATATTTCTCCTTCCCCTCATTGTAAAACATGAAAAGTTAAAAATAAAGTGACCGGATAATCAAATTTTTCAGGACATGTTTGTAATTGACGCACGTTTCCATTACTATTTGCGAATGTGGATGAATTGTACATTGGATGTTGTTGGCACAGTTTTGGTCATTGTGGGAGCTTTGCCACTCTTCATTCTGGGGATTATTCCCTTGGTTTTCTTCTATTTCTCTATCCAAGTAAGTACACGGATTTTTATTTGTATTAATAACTTATCAGCCCACAGTCAAATATAGTTTCAGAGCCACTTAAACCTCCTGTTAGTCTAGGTTCTCCAGGAAGCAGAATCCAAGAGGGATTAAATATGCTAGAGATTGACTGGGAGAAATGGCTGTAAAAGATAAAAGAGAGTGATCAGTAGAAGGCTGGGCTGAGCAAGTCAGATCTGATCCCTGTGAGGAAGAAAAAGAAGGAAGAGGGTTTGGGTAGAAAGAATCTTGGACTACAGAGCAGTTTCATAACAAGTTTACTCGAACCAATGGGAATTCCTCAAACTTCCCCTTGGGAGGGTTCCACTGGTCTCTGGCATGGGCCTGCTGTAGCTTTAGCACTCCTTGCCATGCTCAGCTGTTGGCTGGGAACAACCCATGGAAACAAGTGGCCTTCGTGCTAATACAGTTTTGGATCCAGTGGTGCAGCAGCTGGGCTGTCAGTCAGTCACTCCTGCTCCCTGAAACAGGAGAGCTGAGTCTTGCGTTTTTATGCCCACCACAAAACCTACATGTTGTTTACATTTTAACAGAAAATTAATTTACCTGCATATCCAAGAGAGAAACAGATACTGCCTTTGTGTTCTGTTATCTCAGATATTGCAAATGATTGCTGGAAGAGCAAAATATGTCTCTCGTGATACTTACACGGTATCTTCATGTTAAAATGTGGTCAACCAATTTAAACTCTGAAATTATGTCACTGTAAGGCCACAGTGGAAAAATTGTTTTAACATATATTTTAAATTAAATATAAAAATAATTTGAGGCTCTTAAAAAAAAGGATTCGTATAGTTTAATGCTTTCCAAAAGCCTAAGTTTTTAAATTAATATTGAAGTTCAGTCTTCTCAAGCAAGAATGCTAATAAATTTTTCATTTCTATACCTATACTCCATTATTCCTCCTACTTCATATGTTTTCCCCATTCTTTCTGTCTGTCTGGATCTTACTTACCCATCATGGTCTAGGTCATATTCCATTTTCTGTGTGAAGCATTCTCTACCAAAACAGTGCGAAAAGATCTGACTCACCTCTGTATGGAATTATTATACTGCTAGTATTATAAGCTTTTTTTTTTAAGAGACCACAGATTTTCTCCTCAATGAGATTGTAATTTCTCTGGGAGCAGAGACTATGTCTCATATATTTTTTCAAAAATCTAGAAATAGAAGGATCGTATTAAGGATCAATTATATCTGCTTAGAAAAAAACCACTCATGTTGCAAATACAATTTTCTGTAATGGTCTCATGGTTGGTAAACTATAACAGGGTGACCAGGAGTGGAAAAGAGTCTAGCAGCCATGTCTTATTAGGGGGAGTTGTAGAGTGTAAGCTCTGAATTGGGATTCGAGAACCTGGAGTTCTATTCACCTTCCTGACTCTTGTGCCTTACCCATCATTTCCCTGGCTCCAGGTCTTTTTCCTGTGAAATAAGAGGTTTGATTTAGATATGTGCTATGCAAAGTGTGGTTCCTGGACCCAGGGACCACAGGATATTGGATCAGAATCCCTCAGTGTGGGGCCCAAAAGTCTTCATTTTAACAAACCCTCCAGGTGATACTTACTAAAGTGAGAGAAGCATTGCTCTAGATCAAAGGTTCTTAAACTAGATTTCCTGGACTGTTTCATGGAAGAACTCCATGGCTTCTACAACTCACCGAAATTTTATAACAATCTCTGAGTATGTATGCATATTTACATTTGTCTAGAGAAAAATGTTTTATCCTTAATCAGCTACTCAGAGGGCCCATGACCCCAGAAACATATTCCCCGGTCTAGATAACCTCTTAAGTCCCCTTGTGGCCTCAGAATACCATAGTCCTCTGCATTCTCCTGAGCACTTAGCACAGAGCAGAGTTCATAAACTGCAAGCTAGCAAGCTGTATGTAGATTGAGACATGCTTTTATTTACTTGCTCAATGCTTTAACCAATTGAAGATATTTTAAAATCGGAAATTTTACATAAAATTCCAGATCTGAAGACTTTCCTGAAAAATTTGTAAGATCTGGTAACCCTTAATTTTCATTTTTAATTGGTAGCAATTTTCTGGGGCTAATTAACGGTGGTCCCGTTCACTCAGAGCTTGCTCCCTCCAGCTTTCCCTAGTCTCCACCCATCCCAATTGTCCTCAACCTGAGAAAAAGGAGGAGCCAACTTGAAATTGTGGCTGCACTAGTGATTTTTGTAGGAAAAAAAATAAATATTTTTTTCTGTAATTATGTTTAGGTACAAAAATATTATTTGTATAGTTGGTCTACTTCCCTCATGTAGTGGATTAACTGCCTGGTCACATTTTCAACATCTGATGCAGAGCTTTTTTCCGTAGTGGATACTCAATCATGGTCATTTGAGAGCACTGTCAAAGTGAAATTTTGCCCAATTATGCACTAGTGGTGCTGTCCAGAATTTGGGCCTTTTGCTGTTATGTGGGTATATTAGTTTCCTAAGCCTCTTGTAACAAAGTGTTGAATAACCTATTCATAATAATACCACAAACTGGGTGGTTTAAAACAACAGAAATGTATTTCCTCAGTTCTGGAGGCCAGAAGTCCAAAATCAATTATATAGGCAGGGTTGGTTGAGAATCTCTTTCATGCTTCTCTCTTAGCTTCTGGTGGCTGTCAGGAATCCCTGGCATTTTCCCTGGTTTATAGACGCATCTCTCCAGTCTCTGCCACTGTCTGCACAGGGTGTTTTCTCTGTGTCTGTGATTTTTTTTTCTGTCTGTTAAAGGAACACTCAGCATTGGATTTAGGATCCATCCTAAATCCAAGGTGATCTCATTTTGAGATGTTAATTATATCTGCAAAGATACTATTTCCAAGTGAAGTCACAATTCAATAGGTACTGGGGATTAGGACTTGTATCTCACTTTCTGGTGTCATTCTTTAAATCACTACCCAAGGGTCTTGTAGTTTTTAAACCACTGAAGCAATTTCAGCTACATCTTTCCAACTGCCTCTTTCTGTCCTCTAATTAGAGATATTACATGGCAAGCTCTCGGCAGATTCGGCGGTTGGCAGGAGCTTCCCGTTCTCCCATCATTTCCCACTTTAGTGAGACTCTGTCAGGAGTGTCCACTATCAGGGCATTTGGACACGAACACAGATTCATTCAGCAAAACAAAGAGGTGGTGAATGAGTACTTGGTCTGTTTCTACAATAACGTAATTTCAAACAGGTAAGTCAGATCAAAACACCTACCTTACAATCAGTCTCTTCTTAGATATCTTGTTCATTAACTTCTAAAGAGAAAATGTGTTTTGTAATGGCATTTCACCCAATTAAAAACATATGTATTAATAAGCCCTAAATATGTTTTAGTATTTAAATATATTTAAATTAAATTGCATATTCATACAAAAGGTATATACAACTTTATGTGAAAACAAGGTCCCAAGTTGTTGAAGGGTATACAGGATGCTATTAGAATTACTTATTACCTGATTCTACATTGTAGTTTATATTTTTAGAATGTATTTTATCTGCATGTACTATTTTATAAAATTTTTGAATTTGAAGTTATAATTTCCTTAAAGGAGAATAGATGAAATATTTAATAGTAATTGGGCACATTTTAATTTTTAGAGAATAATTTCTTTGTATAAAAAGTGTATGTAATTGGAAAGATAATTGATTTTACAGTGGGATTTTTAAAAATGCAAT
>CAUYRT010004730.1:0-41520 GCA_963574885.1 Lepilemur ruficaudatus | reverse complement strand
TAGCTGGGACTACAGGCACATGCCACCGTGCCCAGCTAATTTTTTCTATTTTTAGTTGTTTGGCTAATTTCTTTCTATTTATAGTAGAGATGGGGTCTCGCTCTTGCTCAGGCTGGTCTTGAACTCCTGAGCTCAAGCAATCCTCCCGCCTGGGCCTCCCAGAGTGCTAGGATTACTGGCGTGAGCCACCGCACCCGGCTGGAACTAACTTTTTAGATCAAAATTATATAAATTATGGTTTCTCAGCAACATTTAAAAATATGGGTTCTATGTAATGTTAGTCTCTTGACAATACAGTGAACAACAGTGTAAGTGGAGTCCAATTCTCTGGCGTGGTCTTCTCACAAGAAAATTGAAGCAGATAATTCCACTCCATCAAACCAGACAACAGTGCATTCTAGCGGCCAAAGGAGAGCATAATCAGAAATGTCTTTGGGATTCTGGACAAAAACCTAAACACCTAAAATCTAAATGCTAAGAAGAAAATACTATAAATATTATATGAATTGTTGTAGACTTAAAGAAAATTTGCATGCAAGATTAAAATGAAGATATAAAAAAGAAAGATTATTACCCAAAAGCTCCAGTCACCACTCCAATTGTGTAAATTTGGTCCCTGTTTTCTAGCTGATACTATATTATTTTCATCCACAGTTGGACTAGGATTTTCCTCTACTTCTTCCTGTAACTCAGTGGCAAGGCTTGACTCCCCTTCATTTATCACCTAGAAACAAACATCAAACCATTTAAATCACCTATTGAGAAATGGCCATTTTAAAAATAAAAGAATTAATGTTTAAAACAGATAAATTAATTTTTAAAAGACAATATTTAAATACTGAGAAGACAGTAATGAATATGTTTTTGCTTCTACAGTTCATACATTTATATGTGCAACAAAGATTTTCCAACTACTATTGTCTGTTAGGTAGTTTAGTTGGCACTAGGGATGCAAAGATGAATAAAACAAAGTCCTTAGTCTCCAGAAGTTCACAGTCTGCTAGAGGAATAATTAAATAGTAAAGAAAGACACAATGTAATGGGGGTGTCAGTCGGTGCAATCACTTTGGAGAACAACCTGCAATGCCCAGCAGGGCCAAAGACAGACATATACCGCAACACAGCAATTTAACATACACATGGAGTCAAGGATGTTTGCAATAGTAGGAAAGGGAAAATAACTTCATTATCGGTCAATAGAGAAATTAGTAAAAAAGCTCTGATCTATACAAACAGTGGAGTTTAAATGAATGAATCAGATGTCTCAACCAGGCACTGGCCTCCAATCTGTAGAGCATACAGGGCAATGATTATACTCTGCAAGATACGCCCAGTCAGGCGGTTGCTCAAGAAAGAGCAGTCATTAGGAAGTTAATAGAAGAAGAGAGAAAAGAGGAGTTGGGGAGGAGGAGCCATTATAAGAGCACCTGGCTCACCAGGATGCTTAAATGTCTCTGCTGCTGCTGTTGCTGCCGCCACCATCACCTATATCTCTGTTGTAACAAAGATCCTGACACTCGGGGTTATAGGGAAAAGCACCCATGGCACCCCCATGGTGCAGCAAATAGGTATGTCAAACACAACTTACACTCGGGGTTCTTAAACCCTGTAAACTAACCATTGCCCTGGGGGAAGCCCTTAAGCCTGATGATGCTGATTTGAGGCTCTCTGGAAAATATTTGTGAACATAAAAAGAGAATCTCCTCTACCTCAAGTATATCCAATACTCTCCAAACAAAGAGAAAGAAACAAACAAACCTAGATAGAGGGAGAAGGAAACAGACAAATAAACAAACAAAACAACTGAAACAGAATTCCATAATTTGACATATAAAATTTATTAAAATAATTTATATAGCAAAAGCTAACAGATTGGCTTTTGTGCCTCTGCAGTGTAGGTTTTGAATTAACTTCAACATCTGCTAAAATGCATCCACTGTCAAATCTTCATGGCTTTAATCAATACTGAAGCTCAAAGTACAGTTATATCTGAAGATCCCACTAAATTTAAACAAGGTATCCCCTGTAATCTTAAATTCTCCATGGTCAGGGTATACATTGCCCTAAAAAATCCCATAGTGGCCACTCTGGGATCACTCTGACCCAATGAGTAATAAATTAAATTTAAATCAAGTCTTTGGAGCTTACAAATTGGCTTTTTAAAAAGTAGGATCCCATGGACCACTTCCCTCAACCCCTGCTGAAAATAATGTACCCTAATGTGAAATAAAACAGGGCCTCAAGTATTGAAACTCGTTATAAGACCTACTTAGTGAAAGAGGGATTACCCCTACTGCTTCTCCATTTAACAGCCCAGTTTGGCATGTTAAACTTGGAAAGAATGAGTGGTGCCTCATGGTTGATTACTGCGTCCTTGATGCTGCCACCTGACCCATGAAGGCCCCTGTACCCAGTACTATCGAAATTACTGCCTTCACCTCCAGAGGAACACAATATACCTTTACCCGGCTATCCATGGAGTACCTCAACAGCTTTGCCGTCATATGCAGCCTTTACAGGCAAGATCTTAACTGCATCCAATTTTCTCCAAGAATACAGGAGTGACATTACATTGATGATATCCTCTTCTGAGGGCAGTCTTTTGACTCACTCACAAAAGAGAGCTCACAAAAGGAGGTTCGGCCATTGCCCTACACATTGTATAAGGCCTGCCAATTTGGTTACATTTCTGAAAATTATTTGGTAAAACAAGGGCCACTCCATCCCTGACACTGTCAAGAAACAGCTATCCACCCTCTTAGCACCCACAACATTAAGACAAGTCCAGTATCTTTTAAACCCTTTTGGGTTCTGGAGGAGACATAATCCTCATTTACAAATTTTACTTAAGCCCATTTACCCTGTTACTTTCAAATCAGTCCACCCTGAATGCAGCCTCCTCTAAGAAAAGGTTCTAGATTTGTCCAAATTGTAAAACAGACACTCCCATTGGTACCATCCCTCCCCATGCCATCCCCAAAACATACACACACACACACGCACACGGAATCCTTCACTGCTTTAGCAACCTCTTCTCGTGACTCATGGTCTCTGGAACAACCATAATGTCCATAAATTGTCCACAGGCTTCCAGTGCAAGAAACTATCTCCTCAGCCCCACACACTGCATGCCCTTACAGCAGCAAATGCTGGCAGGCTGGGCTCTTCTGGAAATAGAAGCTCTCACAAACCTTGAGCTCATGACCCTCCATACCCGCCTAACTGCCCGTCATGCCTTCGGTCATGGAAGCAGTACCCTGCAAGCTCAGCACAGCCATGAAGAACTCCTTACTAGAAAATAGAGCCAAATCTGGGCTTCTGGCACCTCCCACCTGCAGGGCGGCATGGCCTCCTCTGTCCTCATTGACTAGGCAGATGCCATGGTGCTAGAAGAAGTCACTCCTCTCCTAGATCCCTCGTCTGCCTCAGGGAAAACTTGGGTCAACTGAGTGAACCGCAATGGGAGTTTGTATACTTTACGGAGAGCATCATCATCATTACATGTGATGGAGCTCACTGTAAACCTGTTGCTTTTCATCCCTTAACCAGAATGTCCTTGATAAAGCACATGACCCAAGGGTAAGCACAACTGGCTGAACTTCATTCAGGAAGTCATCTTAACACTGAATTCTCTGGTCAACACTTGGCTCCATTTGCACATTTTTACAGACTCTTGGCCCACTACCTGAGAGTTGCCCCCTTTAGGGTAAAGAACTCTGGGACTTTCTTGTTTCACAAATACCCAAAATATAAATCAAGGTCACATATGTCTCTACACATAATAAAGCCACAATGCAAGTCCTAACCATGACACTCCCTATCCCCTTCAGAGTTCCAAATCTTACTGATAGTGACCAAGGCACTCATTTTATTTCTCAAAATATAACCTGGTGCTTTTGAACATGGCTTTCAATGCAACTTTCACCTTCCTTACTGGTTTCAGTAAGAGCTACAATGGCTTACTTACACAAGTTCAAATTCAATTAAATGCAAAAAATGGTACATTTCGGTCACCAAACATCTGGAGTGAATAGTAGTAATAAGGAGTCTGATTCGATTTTTTTATGTTTGCCTGCTGACAACTTTTAACCCTCACACCTCCTTCTTCCTCCTCTGGGCAAGGTGATAAGAAAGCCTGAGTGCTCTTTGCATTGTTGTGGGTGGAAGATTCAAACCAAGCAAGCCCTTGTGCACACACAGGAACCCTCACCCGAGCCCACTCCCTAACCACAATAAAAATCTGGAGCCAGTCTCTTATCCTTGCTCCGTTAAGCCATTTCCGTGCTGCTTTAGAGGCCTGCACTGCTCTTCCCAGAAACCTCAATTATGTAAGTAACAGACCTTCTTCATACCCTCATGGTGTGTGTGTGGCAACATCGGTTTCTACATCTGAATCAAATTTGGGGTGGGTGCTTTCTGGCTTTCTAGGTTGGCTACAACAGAGTCCTATCTCTCTAACTTATTAACTCTGTGGTGCTCAGCAAAGTCACTCAATCTCTCTAAATTCTTGACTCCACAGTAGAGGTAATAATTCTCTCTAATCTAGACAATAAGCTTATTGAGAGCAGGGATCATGTTTGTGTTACCATCTTTTCTAGAACACTCAATGCCAGGAACATAGTTGAATGAATGATTGAGTTCATGAACATCTATCTTGCCTATTTCATAGTAATGTTTTGAGAATCAATTGAAATGATATTCATTTTGTTCACTCAACAATTAACTGCATGCCTCTACTGATCCGTAAACTATAAAATGCTCTTCAAAAGAAATAACACTGAAGGCAAGCCTCTAAAAATAAAATAAACACACACAAACCAATTTAAAAGTAATGAGGATAGTGTTCAGAAATGCAGGTACCCCTGCAACAAAAGTAGGCCTCCCCCTGAAGTTTAACAAGAAAGTTTTCCCGTTTTGTCAAATAAGGTAGTAAACAAACAACAAAAGTAGCTGAAACAAAAAACTTGGTTGGTAGCACAGTGATTTAAGTCATCTGGGCCCTTTCATCAAGGGCTGATACTGAAGGAAGGAGGTGAGACTGGAAAACGTGACACCGTGTCAGAATCACGACAGCGGAGCCGGACTCCTGGGGCCTGAGGCTGACACGTCTGCTCGAGGACCTTGGGGACCAGACAGCGGCGTCCCCGCCCGCCGCCGGAGCAGCCGGCCCCGCCGCCCCGACGACCCGGCTCGCAGGAAGCTCGGGAAACCGTTTCCTCGGCAACAGCTTTCCCAATGACTCCACAGAGCACCGAGGAAAGGAAAGCAAGGAATGGACTGTCGTAATCTGAGAAAGTTCAAGCAACCGTCGTGAGGAAAGCTGCCGTGTAAAGTCGCCGCTGGGGAACGTGCCCCGCCGAGGCCCGCTTACCTGGCAGCCAGTCAGAGCGCCCTCCATCGCGGCTCCCTCCGCCGCCGCGGCACGGCGCACGCGCGCTCCCGCGCCCCCACTGCGGGGAGGGGGCGGCCCGGCGCGCGCGCTCCCGGCTGCCGGCCCCGCCGCCTGGGCCGTCGGCCCTCCGAGCACCACCTAGGGTTCTCCTGCCTCGCTCCTTGCGCCCTCTGGCGGCAACTGAGGACCCCTGCCTTCGGCGAACTCTGAAGGATGGCTGTTAATTTCTTAGCCCGCAGGCTACTCTTTGCCAGCGGAAAGAGCATCGCCTACTTCCCAACCTCAAACTCCTGTGCCTGCCCCAGCGGGCGAAAAAGTGCATTGCGTGGGAAAGTTCCTTCAGATAGGGGATTGAATTTGATAAAAGGCTGCTGAGTATTGCGGATCCTTGATTCTCAAAAAAAGATCCATAAAAAAGACATTCTAGAACAACTGGGAGAGGTTCAACGTGAAGTGTCTGTTACAGAGTGTGTTATGGAATAATTAATGATTTATGGATAAACTTACGGATATTTATTTACGGATAGTTAACAATTTGTGGTTGTATTGGAAAGTGTCTTTGTTAATAGAAAACTCATACTGAAGTATTTGGAGTATATCAAAGATCAAGTTTCATAATGTCCACAACTTGTTTTCAAATGCCTCAAGAAGACAGATAAATGCAGAGGGAGAGAGCAAAATATTGGCAATTATTGCATGAAAATGGAGAATATAACACTATTTAGTGATTCTTTTACTGTTTGTGTACGTTTGAAAATCTTGACATGAAGTTGAGGAGAGTGGAAAGAATCGAGTTCCACAAAAAGTGAGATATTGGGTATATTTTCAAAATTCATATTGCATATTAAAGGACAGATTACCTAATAAGATAATCAATAAAAGAAAGGTTTTTACCGTGGTCCTGTGAAACTTTGGATAAACTGTGTTCCACATAAAAAATTTCACAGGACACCAGTATTAGAAATGGCCATTCTGTGATCATGTTAAAGCAACACAAAACTAAGGCCACTGTGTAGTCGTGTCTAAACACAGACAAAAACATGGTTATGACCGAAACCACAAAAATGACTAAATATCTCCTGATGTTGGCTAAGACGACTGCTCCTTCTTTGCCAATCACAGCTTTAGTGTCACTTTATTCCTCCTACCTTCTAGATGAGATTTATTAATATTCCCAAATCATAGAATTGCCACAGCTTCTTGAAAACATCTAATCCAGGACAAAGCTTCGCTTCTTGAATCCTCCCCCCAAAATCACAAAACACAAACCCAAATCCTTTAGTACATCCTTTCTAACACCATTTCACTGAGACGTCCTCATGGTCCTCCATGGTGTGCTTTCACTCTCATCGCAATAAGTCAGTAAATCCAATGTTGGTCAGCTATAGGTGTTGTTTCTGATGGTCTTTGGTTAAAGGGCATTTCTGGGATCACTTGAGGCCAGGAGTTCAAGACCAGCCTGAGCAAGTGCAAGATCCTGTCTCTACAAAAAACAGAAAAATTAGCCAGGCATGGTGGTATGAGCCTGTAGTTCCAGCTACTCTGGAGGCTGAGATGGGAGGATTACTTGAGCCCACGAGTTTGAGGTCGTAGTGAGCTATGATGAGGCCACTGTACTCCAGCCTAGGTGACAGAATGAGATGCTGTCTCACAAACAAAAAAATATATAAAAACTATAAAAAACTTAAAGAAAGTGAATATAGAGGAAAAGTTGGAAATTTTAAGAGGAAGGAGAAATTATGAAATAATTAGGAGCATAAGAAAATGAACAGACTAGTGTATAAGGGAAAAAGCAGGATTGCTAGGCAACACAAATACCTAACTGAGATTAATTCTCATGTCTTTAAAGTGAGGTTGCACTCATACATAAAAAGATCCTAGAAATCAATGTGGAAAAAAACCAAGGTCTAGTAAAAAATTGATAAAGTGTATGTCACAAAGTTCACATAAATGGAAATAAAATGTCCCTTTTAAAAAAATTTAAAATCCTCAATTTCACTCAGAATAAAATAGAAATTAAAACTACACTAAAATAATATTTTTCCCCTATTAGGTTGACAAAAGTACAGAAGTTTAATAATGCATTCTGTTGACAAGACTGTGGGGATACAGGAACTCTCATGATGGGAGTGTAAAATGATACAGAAAATTTGGCAATAGCTATAACAATTTAAAATGCATATATTTTTGCAGCAATACCAACTTGTGGGATTTTTCCTATAGATTTAATTGCACACATGCAAAATAATGTGCAAAGTTATTCACTGAAGAATAGTTTGTATTAGTAAAAGTTGGAAACACATCATCATCAATGGGGGACTGGTTAAGAAAATCATGTACCTCCATCCATCGTAATTTGGAATTCTATGCAGTTTAATAAAGAATAAAAATGAGTTACATCAACAAAAATGGCAGAGTAGGGAACTCCAGAAGTCTGTACTTCCACAAAAGCAACAAATAAGCTGTCAAGAACTGTCAGAACCAATTTATTTGGGAATTTAGAATCCAACCGAAATCTTACAACAATCAGGAACACTTAATTAAGAAAAAACAGCTGAGTCTCAGTAAGAGAGCTTTGTGACATTTTATTCTAACTTACCCTGGTACCATTCCCCACTCCACAATAGCCCACATTCCTAATACTGGTTCCCAGTATCTGAAGAAGCAGTACAGACGTTATTCTCAAAGAATCATGGCTGTTTGCTTTGACCTGTTTGGTGACTGAAGGCTCAAGGACACACTTGCCTTTATTTCACCTAACTCAGAACTTTCTCAGGGCTGGGATGACTACCTTGAGGTAAGGAAGGGACATTTTGTTGAAAACATTTGAAAGCAAATGGATTAGCCACTGCCACTTGGGACAAGGGATAAGAGTTAAGACAAATAACAGACAGTCTGAAACGCTTAGGAGGAAAACCTAGGGAATATGATTCTTTGGAAAATAAGGACTTTGAAAACCTCCCACAAATTCCTGGGAATCCAGAAGGCCACACTCATGCCCAGACCTTGGAGCATGTTGAGAAAAGACATAAGAAGTCCCTAACCTCTCACCTCTGGCTGACTTTCTGCACTGCTCAATGCAGGAAGGAAGGCTAAGGCAGAGTTACAAACTGCCTGGCTGAGTATTAAAGGCATGCCCAACACACAGTCTGCAAAGACTGAAAGATCACCCTTTATTTTTTTCTTTTTTTCTTCTTCTTTTTTTCTAACCTAATAGTACAGAAACTTCTGTGGAAACACATGACAAAGAATACAAACTTTGCAAAATTAGTTCAACTTGTATTAAGTATCTAGAGTAGTCAAATTCATAGAGAAAGAAAGTAGAAGGTTGGTTTCAAGGGACAACAGGGAGGACAGAATGGGGCATTATTGTTTAACAGGTTCAGAGTTTCAGTCTGGGATGATGAAAAAGTTCTGGAGATGTGACTATTGGACAGCAACTTAAATATACTAAATGCAACTGAACTGTACATTTAAATGGGCAAAATGGTAAATTTTTGTGTATATTTCACCATAATAATAAAACAAACAGTTCATAAAAATCACTAACCAAACAACCAGTAAGTACTAGAACAAGTAGCAACAACAAACCCTAGGGATGGGGACAGTCTGATTTCCAGAGTTACCTCATTATGGTATTCAAAATGTCCAGTTTTCAACAAAAATCACAAGATATATAAAGAAACAAGAAAGTATGGTCCATATATAGGGAAAAAATAATAGAAACAGTCCTTAATGAAGCCTGGACATTGGACAGACAAAACTTTAAATCACCTATTTTACATATGCTCGAAGAGCTAAAAGAAATCATGTACAAAATAGAAACCATGAGAACAATGTCTCACCAAATAGGGAATATCAATAAAAAGGCAGAAATTATAAAAAAAAAAAATACAGAAATTCTGGAGTTAAAAAGTACAATAACTGAAATGAATAATTCACGAGAGGAATTCAAATAGATTTGAGCAGACAAAAGAAAGAATCATTAAACTTGAAGATGGGTCAAATGAGATTATACAGTCTGAGGGGCAGAAAGAAAAAAAGAATGAAAAATGAACAGAACCTAAGAAATTTGTGGGACACTATCAAGTGTATCAATATACACATAATAGGAACTCTAGAAGGGGAGGAGAGAGAGGAACAGAAAGAATATTTGAAGAAATAATGGCCAAAAAAATAATGAGGAAATTCTTTATGTACTGATACAAAAAGATCTATAAGAAATATTGTCAAATAATAAAAGCAGGTGCAAAACTACATTTAGTGCCAAAAATGCATAATCTGAATCCAATCATGAGGCAACAAATTCAAACAAATTCAAACTGAGAGACATTATAGAAAATAATTGACTCAAACTTTTCAAAAATGTCAAGTTTATTAAAGACAAAGAAAGACTGAAGTATTGCTTCATATTAAAGAAGACTAAAGACATATGACAACAAAATGCAATGTGTCATCTTGGATTGGATCCTGAACCAGAAAAAAAAATATTTTTTTGGCTCTAGAGGACATTATTGAGAAAATGGGAAAACTTTGGATAAAGTATAGATTGATTATTGTATTGATTCAATGTTAATTTCCTGGTTTTGATAATTATATTATGGTTAGGTCTAAGAATGTTCTTGTTTTAGAAAATACAGTCATGTACCACATAATAACGTTCTGGTCAATGATGAATCACATATATGAGCATGGCCCCATAAAATCATAATACTGTATTTTTACTGTGCCTTTTCTATGTTTAGATATACAAATACTTCTCATTGTGTTACAATTCCCCACAGCATTCAGCACAGTAACCTGCTACACAGATTTATAGCATAGGAGCAACAGGCAATACGATATAGCCTAGGTGTATAGTGGGCTATACTGTCTAGGTTCCTGTAAGTACACTCTGTGATGTTGGCACAAGAACAAAATTGCCGGCCACGCACAGTGGCTCACACCTTTAATCCTAGCACTCTAAGAGGCCGAGGCGGGAGGATTGTTTGAGCTCAGGAGTTCGAGACCAGCCTGAGCAAGAGCAAGACCCTGTCTCTACTGAAAATAGAAAGAAATTAGCTGGACAACTAAAAATATACAGAAAAAATTAGCCAGGCATGGTGACACATGTCTGTAGTCCCAGCTACTCGGGAGGCTGAGGCAGAAGGATCGCTTGAGCCCAGGAGTTTGAGGTTGCTGTGAGCTAGGCTGACGCCACAGCACTCTAGCCCAGGAAACAGAGTGAGACTTTGTCTCAATAA
Organism: Lepilemur ruficaudatus; assembly: GCA_963574885.1. Lineage (NCBI taxonomy): Eukaryota > Metazoa > Chordata > Mammalia > Primates > Lepilemuridae > Lepilemur > Lepilemur ruficaudatus. Next base: position 30,885 of record CAUYRT010004730.1, on the reverse strand, counting down.
AAAAAAAAAAGAATAAAATTGCCTAATGACACACTGTTAAGTGACACATGACTGTATACACTGATGTCTTTAGGAGCAACTCACTCTCAAATATTTTAGAAAAAAATTACGTGCAGAGAGAAAGAATAATAAATAAAGCAAACATGGAAATGTTAATAATTGGAGAATCTGAACAAAGGGTCTATGGAAGGCTTTGTACTATTCTTACAACCTTCTTTATTTCAAAGAATTAAAAACTATTATAACCCATCAAAAAAAGAAAGGAAACCAGCCTGCACAGTTGTGTGCTATTTTGTTTTTGTTTTGGGGGTTTTTTTGTTTTGTTTTGTTTTTTGCCGTTGCACAAGTGCAAGCACAGAATGGACAGAGTTGTATTTATTTATGGTTGATTTTTACCCGGTGAGTACCCACGGCACAAGAGAAGCAACGGAGATGAGTACGTATTCAGGTATTTGGCAATAATCATTGCACCTGAAATCCAAGCCAGGTAAGAAGCAAAATAAGGTTATAAGAGTATGAAGAACAATGAAAAGTGTTAGGATTAAAAGTTTGTAAATGTAGTTGGGGTTGAAGTATTGCTGGTAATAAACAGAAGTGATGAGTTAGAAAGACAGAAATGGTGCTTGAAAATGAGATTATGGACAAGTTGTAGTTACAATGATAAGTTCTCTGATGTGAGCCTGAGAGTGAGTGGCTGACTAGAGTGGTGGTTAAGATTTTTGGGGGAGAGGTCAGGGAACTAAAAAGCCAGGGATTGAAAGTATAATCTTGGTGGCTATTGAAATCACCAGATATAAAAAGAGTAGTGTATATGAGGCTAGGATGGCCAAAGGTTGGGGGGAGACCATGGGAGGAGAAAGAGTAGTGTAGAAAAAAGTGACCTTGAACAAGGAGCAAAAATCTTCAATATTAAAGAAGAACATGAATTACGAGTTGGCAGATGACTGTAATAAAGAAAGGAAGTTGGCGGCATAATTTTCTGACATGAAATTTAAAGCTAGGGTGTTAGGGAAGAGTGAGGAAGAGTCTGGAAGTAACAGTGAGAAGAAAGGAAGGCAATCTCTTTTCCTCTGGACGCATTGGTGCTCCAGTTACTGTACCTGCATGACAAATCACCCAGAACAACAATAATCATTCATTATTTTTCGCGGATTCTGTGGGCCAGGAATTTTGAGCAGCCAGACTGGGCGGTCCTAGTTCGCAGTCTCTCATGAGGTGGCCATCAGTGCTCATGTAGGGCTCCAGTCATCAGAAGGCCTGACTGATGCTGGAGGATCCACTTTCAAGGTGTCTTACTTACATCGCTGCCTACCTGGTGCTGCTGGCTGCTGGTTTGGGGGATCCATTCCTCTCTACACGGGCTTCCCCACAGGACTGCTTGAGTCCTCATGGCGTGGCAGTGGCTTTCCTCAGAATATGTGATCCAAGACACCAAGGTGAAAGCTACAATGCCTTTTATGACCTAACCTTGGAAGTCACTCACTGTCACTCACACTGCATTCTATTGGGGTCAGACAGCTCTGATCCACAGAGGGAGGTGACTGCACAGGGCATGAATATCAGAAGCCCAGGACCAAAGGGGACTTCTGAGAGTAAAGCTACCACAAGTGATGTGACGGCATGGGAGAGAACACAGCCACCACTTGGGAGGGCTGTGGGGAAAGCGGTGTCCTCAGGGGAAAGCCAGGTTTCAATGAGAGCAAGGGGAAGAGAGACTTTAGAGAATTTTCTCAGAAAACACAGAGAACTTGGGATATAGGGTCTTTTGTTATCTGATCTTGAACTCCACAGCACACCAAGGAAGGACTCTGGGAGTTGGGGTCAGGTGGTGTGGTTAGTAGTGTTGAGGAAATACATTGTCGGGAGCACGTGCAGTCCCAGGGCTGCTGCTTTATTCCAGCCCAAGGAGCCCAGAGGCCAGGCTAGGGACAGTGTATCACTTTTTGCCCCTTCACTAAGCAAAATTTTCCTGAAGTATAGCTCTCTAACTTGTATTTCATTATTAGAAAGAGTTTTAAGAACTTAACAAACTTTACTCTTTCGAATTTTTTTTAATGATCAGTATGACTGGTTTTAGTACAGACCCTCAGAAAATGTCACTATTAGTTTTTATCACTTCTTTTCAGTCCTGCTAACCCATAAATAGTGAGTTAATATATCTGCACATATGCATTCAATTTTATCCCTTCTGAAATGCACCCAAACTATAATAAGAGGAGTGTGGACAGACAGGGAGAACAGAAGAGGAGGCAAGAGGTTTTGAGCTTTTTCAAAAAAGAAACTTTTGTAAGCTGGAATGGCAGTGGAACGAGTGGCAACTGATTGATAAAACTGAGAAAAACAAGACCCAAACTGACCTTGGGGAAAACTGAGGACCAATCTGATTTATGCCACAGAGTCCGCAAAGTCTGTGTGGGAATTGGTAACACCAAACTGCCTCTGGAACTGGTGATGCACGAGGCGGGGAGGGGAGGGAAGTAGAATAGCAGCTAAAATGAGAGGACTTGGGTCAGGACAGTTATATCCCTAGGCCCGCTCCTCCCCTCCGGGCTGCTAGGTAACTGTATAATTTTCACAGGCACAATGTCTTCTGCTGGAGAAACTGCTCATTGAGAAACCAATAAAGACAAAATATGGGAGATGAAAACCAGAAAATGGAACTGGGAGAGAGACATGAAGGCAATCCCCAGGAGGACACTGAAGGTAGAGCCCAGAATGGGAGCTGAGGATGAAGTATAAGAAGGCAACCAGATCAGATGGAGCAGCGCACCTGGAGAGACAAACTGAGCACTGTCATCTCCAAGATCCCTGTTGTCCTTTATCCTCTTTAGCTTAGGACAGAATCCCCCCACGAGCCATGCTCGTATTCTTTTCTGTCCTTAGTTCATGAAGTTCCCATTTTCCCTCCATGCTCTGCTGCTTCACCCCACAGATTTCTGCGTTGATTTACTCCTGAGACCTGGAGGTAGCTATGGTGGAGTTAGAAGCAGAAAACACAGAGCAGTCCACTCTCTCTGCTCCTAGTTTTGCCAAATGTCCAGTATCTAGTCCAGGTGCTCGAATTACTGTGAGTCCCACGCTTTCTGGGAATCCCTAAGGCTCTTGCCCACTGACTTCCCTAAAAGAGAAACTCTCAGGGAACATGAAGCCAGATCATGACCGATTGACTCTAATCAGTTTATTTTCTCCTGAAAGCCTTTGTTCGATAGTGGCAGCACCGCCCTTTTGCTTGCACAGGAAGAATGGTACTCAGTTTTCTTATCCTTTTTTTTTTTAAAATAAGGAATCTATTATTTAGAGATACATACATGGGTGATATATCTATAAATTAAAACAAGGCACTGATTAACACAAAAGTCAGAGGAATGTTTATCTTTGAGGGGAGAAAGATGGATGCAACTGAGGAGAGACACACAGAGGGCTTCTATGTTACTCCAGTGTTTTATTACTTAATCTGAATGATGGGTGCATACACATTTATGTTATGTTTTAAATTGTCCATGTAAATTCCATATATTTAATATTTTTCTGTATGCATGATACGTACCATAATATTTTTAAGTAAATAAACAAAATTAATTATGTTTTTATTTAAATATTACTTAAATATTGGACTGACAGATTTTTGTTTTGATTTGAATTGTTTTTGTAAGATGAAAGTGGCTGGAATACATTTATAACTTTATAGGAAAGAGCCAATAGAAAAAGAAGGAGTTTTAAGATAAGTTAGAGAAAGGGATAAGATTTTCTGGGTCAGTAGGATGAAGTGCACTGGACAGAACAAACTTTAGGACTGGTAAAATAAGGATGTGTGTGAAGCTTAAAAACAAAGAAAAAAAATAAGGATGTGTGTGAAGAAGAAGTTAGTATTGGGGTAAAAAGAGAAAAGTGCAAGTTGATAGAGTTCCTAGGTCATTTGCTGAGGGTATTGAGTTTCTAGATTCACATTTCATTAAACTATAAATTATTTAAATCCACCTTGAGCCAATTTCTGAAATGAGATACCTTATATTATCTAATGTAGCACTATAACCTATGGTGTTAAATAAATAAACATACTGAATTTGACCTACCATCTCTCTCATCCCTCTCCTATGCCTTTGCCTCAATGATATCCATCCACCTGTCAATTTTAGCATTGCTATTTTAAGTAGAAATGCTTTACCTTTACAAATATATAAGCAAATGTTTTCCAATAGACTATAGTGTAATTAAATTCAGAGATCACCAAACATGTTAAGACAATGTTTTCCTTTATATAATACTATTTCTGGAAATTAGACATTTTTAGAAACTACATTATCTATTTCATTTAATCTAACAGGCCACAGGAGTTTTATTTAATAAAAATCTCTAGTGTGATCATTAGCAATTCAGCAGTTACAATTCATGGGTGTTAATTCTGCCTACTAAAAATAAGAATACAAATTGTGTTTGTTGTGATTTGAAACCCATGCTAGAAAACATATAAAGTGTAAAATGTGTAATATTTTTCGAGTAGCTGTGTTTGTTAGAACTATATTACAAAAGAATACAAATATCAATGAGTGTCTTACCTTGGATCACACAATAGTGCATTTAAAAATGTGTACAACACCTAGAAAACAGCATCTATGTGTGATTTGGATTCTAGATCTGAAGAAAGATATTGAAGAAAAAAATCTGGACTTGAATTCTGAATTTTCTCAAAGTGAAGCCTGCACATTGAAGAGCCTTTCTACAACATGATCAAAATGGATAGATGTCTTAATGAAGAAATACTATTAATACATTTAAGATACATCACTTGAGGCTCTTCTTCTTTTTTTTTTTTTTTTTTGTGGAGACACAGTCTCACTCTGTTGCTCGGGCTAGAGTGCCGTGGCGTCAGCCTAGCTCACAGCAATCTCACACTCCTGGGCTCAAGCAATCCTTCTGCCTCAGCCTCCCGAGTTGCTGGGACTACAGGCATGTGCCACCATGCCCAGCTAATTTTTTATATATATTTTTAGTTGTATGGCTAATTTCTATTTTTTGTAGAGATGGGTCTCGCTCTTGCTCAGGCTGGTCTCGAACTCCTGAGCTCAGACGATCCTCCCACCTCAGCCTCCCAGATTGTTAGGATTACAGGCATGAGCCACCGCGCCCAACCGGGGCTCTTCTTTTAGTGAGAACTTCTCAGAACAAGATGCTCCTCTGCCATATTCAACATGACTGGAAAAATCATAGTAGTTACTTTTGCTCAGTGAAAATTTCTGTGGAAGACGAAACGAAATGTCTTCAGTTCAGTTCCCTAGAAGTAGAGCCTGAGAAAGAGATTCCTGTGAAAGTGGCTTATTGAGCAGGTGCTGCTCAGGTGACACTTGTGAGGGAGGGAAGCAGGAAAGGGAGATTGGAAGACAGCAATGTATGTGCCCGTGGGGAGCCCTGGAGCGTGAATGTCATCACAGATGTGTCACCTTTTTTTTTTTATTTATTTTTATTTCAGCATATTATGGGGGTACAAATGTTAAAGTTACGTACATTGCTCTTGCCCCCCTCCCCTCACCAGTCAGAGCCTCAAGCCTGACCATCCCCTAGACGGTACACATCGCACTCATTATGTATGTATATACCCATCCCCTCCTCCCCGCTCCCGTCTGCCAGACACCAGATAAATGTTTCTGTGTGTCCACTTAGGTGTTGATCAGCTAATACCAATTGGCTGGTGAGTACATGTGGTGCCTGTCCATCCATTAAACCTCTGTACTTTCTGCTCAATTTTGCCATAAAACTGAAAATAAAGTCTATTACAAAAAAAGTAAAAGTCTCTCTTTCCCACATTAGGCTCATTTTCTAAAGGCAATCAAGTCTTGCATATTTTTCCAGATATAATTATTATACATATACGAGCAGCACACATATGTACATAAATACATGTGATTTTATGTATAAAACACGTTATTTTGCTTATACAAAGGAATATATCATCTCTCTGTCTACCTATCTTTGCCATTCTAATGGATAAAAATAGCATTTCATGTTTGTTTGAATTTACATTTCAAGTTTTGAATATGGTTTAGTCACTTTTCATAGGATTATTGCTCATTTGCATGTATTTTCTTCTGTCTGCCTATCTTTTGCTCATTTTTCTATTGAGCTATTCTTTTTTAAAAAAATTGTTTGTTTATATGGCACTTTGTAAATTAAGAAATTATCTTTATATTAAAAATATGCAAATTGAAAAATATTTTAGACCATATGTATTGTAAAAATGTTTTCTACTTTGCCATTATCTATTGTTTATTTTATGTTTGTCATGTAGAAATTTAAAATTTTTATACTGCTAAATTTATTATTCTTTATCTTTTATATGTTTTAAATTATGTATCCTGGCCAGGAAGACTTTTGCTACTCTAAGATTATAATAATTTTATTTGTACTTTTATTTAGAACTTTTAAAGATTCATTTTTTCTACATTTAAATCTCTGATATAGCTTGTATTTATTTTAGTATAAAGAATAAAAGAGGATTTTAACCTTTATATTTTCAAATAGCTATCCAGTTATTTTGATCTCATTTTTAGGTAATCCTGCTTTTCTCCATTGATGAAAAATGCCACATTTAAATTATTATCCCATATGTATTTGGTTCTAAATCTGAGTTCTCTATTAAATTACTTCATATACTACTATTTGTAGCAGTTCTTATCATCATTTTCCTAGATTGGGTTTCCCAGGAATGGAATAAACTTTTTTTTTAGTAGAATAAGCTGTGTTTTATAAGATTAAAGATGTATTATAAGTTTAAAATTTAAAGACTAACAATTTACTATTCAACTGTTTAGACATAGTTATTAAATTAGAAAGTTATGTGTGTGTGTCTATGTTTGTGGGTGCGTGACAGAGACAGAGACAGAGAGACAGATGCAGAGACAGAGAGGATGGAAATTATCATTTCATTGACATAAGACTTTTTTTTTATTTTAGCATATTATGGGGGTACAAATGTTTAGGTTACATGTGTTGCCTTTTCCTCTCATGCCCCCCAGAGTCAGAGCTTCAAGCATGTCCATCCCCCAGATGGTGCACATCACACTCATTATGACATAAGACTTTTAACACTTGTAGTAAAAGGAAAGAATAGTAAAACTTGTTATTTCCATAAATTCTGAGCCCTAGTTCTCAACAATGTAGTTTTATTGTCAGATTGCTTAAAAATAGAAAGTAATACAAGCTCTGTAGAAATAAATATTTTCCTTCAGAAACCGGAAACAGCAAAGTCAATGCAATTACCTTCCTAAAATTCCTGTGTAGTGAGCCAGTCTTACTATTCCCATTTAAAGATGAGTGGGAAAAGGTAAAAACAGAGAAATCTTCTGTTTCAAACCAAAAATGAATCCATACAAGGACCAGAACCAACCCCCCAGAAAGAAGAGTGCTCCGTATAGATCCCCTCATTGGGAAATGCAAGGCTGGATATTTGCTTGGCTTAACTTTTGTTGCTGTTTCTGTTGTTGTTAAAGGAAATTAAAGTTAAAGATCACAGCTGATGGTGAGACCTTGCAGAGCATGCTAAACCTTCAACAAAGCTTTCCAAATGGCATGATTTCACTCTCAGCATTCAACTGTGGGTATAATGATCCCTTAGAGATTATTATATCAGAGAAATTTTAAATAAATCAAACTGAAGCTTCAGAACTATGGGTTAGGGCCAGGGGTATCCTCTTTATCTTCGGGTAGCTAAAATTATGCTCGTATGTTTTCACCGTTTACAGATAGGAACTTGGGAATAGATTCTAATCTAACAGTTCATTTCATATATCAAAAGGCATGGTAATGGTACATATGTTGCTTCTTTCTGATTACATCTTTTCTAAATGTTCTTCTTTCATCAAAATTAAACTGTCTATTTGATTGTTACCTTTGTTAAAGTGAAGATAATTCCATGCAGGTATGATAGTCACTGTCTAAACCCCTTGCCTTTTATGAAAATAACACAAATTTATAAATGAATCTCTTAAAAACCTTGGCTGTTTCTTTCCGATTTCTTTCTGATGCTTCTTGTCTGGATTTATCAGATGAAAGATATTCTTATCCTTATCGGCAGTACCACTATTATCTACCCACTTCCGAATTCTCTTGCTTTCAGTGGAAGAAATCTGATCCCCAAATGGGACAAATCTCTAGTCTTTTATATTTATAAAGACAGCTGCAAGTCATTGTTTAGTGTCTCTGCCATTTCCTTTTCCATTGTCTCTAATTCCCCCTGTTATTATTATAAGTGCACACAATTTTTCCTTGATGTTTGTCCTCTTAGATACACATAGTGCTTGCAAAACATTTAAAAAAAATTTTGGTTATACTGATTTCCTTTTTCTAGTGCTTACCATTTCATTTCCATCTTTTAATTTTTGATTGTTTGCAATTTTCCCCTTTATAAGCCAGACTGTTTCCTTTTACTTTAATGACTGATTTTTTTTTTTTACCTTTCCAAATATGGATAATTCAATACCCAGAGGAAAGGAACAAAACACTTCTCCTATTTTATCCTAACTTCAACAGCTAAATGCCCTTGTGACCCCAGAAAACCTCCTTCCAAGTGACCAGAAAAAGTACAGGAGTTCTGAGGCTCTCGGGAAGCTCCTTTTCCGTCTTACTCATCTCTGCCAGCCTGAGTATGCTTCTGCCTGCCAGGCTTCCGCAAGACTAGCATTGCCACATATTTGGGTTTCTCTTTCTGGGGCAGACTCTGGCTCACTTAGTTTTGTAGGTGCTTATTCTTAGCAAGATTCTCCCTGGATCTCTGTAACTCTGCTATTAAGTAATTTCTAAACCTTGCACCTCATTCAAAACACTGGAAAGTTTTCACCAGGTTGAATGTCCCAGTTTTGTTTCAAGGTATGCTAGAGAAGCACTATGTACATTCTTAGTACCTCAGATCACCAGCATCCTTGGTGCTTGTTTACTTTCCGTTACCTCTCTGGTGGATGAAGAGGTGAAAATAATACAAAAGAAGAGATCTAGAGACAACCAAATATGTCAGATGACATTTTATGAATGTGGCTCTGCTTACAGCCTCCCACTGCACCATGCTATGGCTCTATTACAGCCTTTACCCATGTCATGCCTCCGCTGGTAATGCCCCTCTCCCCTTACCATTTCACCTAACAACTACTCATTCTTTATTTAAGAAAATTACCAGTTTTGTCAAATATACACGGACTTAGTTCAAAAGGTCAGCTATTTCTACAAGGTATATTAAGGCCAATAATAGTCTCTGGTTTCCTTTTTCCAATTCCCCCTACCTAGAGGCGATCACTTTTCACTGTTTTGCCTTATTCTTTTGGTGTTTACATTTTAGGTACTATTTGTTGACTTCCCAGTATGGAAGATGAGTATTTGGTTCTCCCCTGCTGCCTACTCTTGAATATCTCTCATTCCCTATCCTCCAAATACAGTAAAATTATAGGTTTGGTTAGATCCATATTTAGTATTTACATTATTATTACCAAATACACTATTCAGACCTGAGTCATGTATTATAGTAAACTATGATCATATTTCCTTGCCTGTGTAACCTCTAACCTGTTCTTCTCCCACCACGATAGAATAATCTCCTGTCCATTCATATCCATTCTTCTGACAATTGCATCTTCTTGCAGAGACCACACTCAGCACTTTCTGACCTGCTGTAGTCTGCATAGGCTGCCCTCTATGCCTGGTGCACAGCTGTCCCTCTGGACCCCATTTTTCACCATCCCATGATTCTCTTTGCCTCTGATCTATATTGGGTCTCCTGCTCTTACTTCAAGGTTGCATTATCCTCTTGGATCTGAGCATATTAAAGATAATTTTTGAGACTTCCTTCTTGCATAGCCTCTGCTTCCTCCAAGTTACTTTTTGTTTCTTTCCTTAGGATATTTGATAATCCTTGGATGTCTGCTCATATTTCAGAGTAGGAGAATGTCATTTATTGGAAGCTCTAAGCATGTGAGTGGGACTAATTGGCAGTAGTATCATTGTAGAGTAATCTGGCTAAGGTGATGTTGAGGAACTCCCAATCTCTGTATCATTTTGCCTTTTCTCATTGTCTGAAAGGTTTCTCCAGAGGAGACTTGGGTAAGTCACTTTACTTCTCTGGGACTTAGTTTCTTGGACTTTAAAACAGAGTTAGAAAGATGAGCTCTAAAGTTCCCTTCATAGCTCAAATATTCTATTACGGTAGATACCTTTCGCCCTTTTCACTAGAATTCAGCAATGTGATAGTAAAAAGGAACCCACAGAGCAAACTTTGTTTGTTCATGCATCAAACAGTTGTAACTGGCAAAACAATTGACATTTCACCAGAGCATGGATGGAGTTTTTTTTTATGAATAAGTAATAATTAAAATTTTAACAAAGAGTAAAACATTATATTTATGTCTTTAGAAAAGGTATATAATAGTTAATAATGTGTGTTGCCCCTGCCTTTTAAGTCATGCCTGATTTTATGAGACATTGTAAGTGAAAACATTGAAATATGCTGAAGAAAGCTGTAATCTTATCATGGAGGGCCTGAGTAAGTCCAGGACATCTTGGAAAATTGCAGGAGAAAAATGATTCTATCACAAATTTTAGCCCCAGTTCACTGGGTGCTCTCTACCGCCTGCAGCTGGGTCTTGATGAAGTTTGTTCATGAGCACTGTGTTTTACTATGAATAAGGCAAGGGTTATTTCAGACTCACGTTGCAAGGGTTTCCTTTTTACCTTGTGCATTGGAAATACTTGCAGATTTTTTTTTCCTGGTAACTTAGGATGGATTTTTCTTTCTTTTTTTCCTTTCTTTCTTTTATGATTTTAATTTTTGGAGAAAGGAGTCAAGATTAACATTAAGAAGTGGATTGAGATTTTGTTTTGTATTACTGTTTAGAGCTTTTGAGCTTTTTTTCTTTGTTTTGTTTTATATTTTTTTTAAAAAAAATCTACATATATAGTAGCTGGCCCTTCTAATTTATTGGACCTTTTGCTAAAGTGGGCTAATCTTCCAGGCGTTGGGATTCTTTTTGATACATTGAAAATTATGATCATTTCTAATTTTTATTCTAGAGTCCTGGTTGATTTATGTACCTTCTAAAGTGGTTTATCTGGGAAGAATCATGGGCACAGTAAAGATTCTGTTTCCATAAATAAAATACTAGAACTTTCTGAGAGTGGCCCAATGCATAGTAGTACATCCAAAAGCATACTTTATTTTCTTAAGAAATAGCCTTTGTTTTTTCCTTAGGGTAAGAAAAAGAAGTTATAAGCCCACAATTCTTTAATATTCTTTACCACCAACCTCAAAACAAGGGAATGAATCATTTCTAGCAGTTTCCTCACCAAGCAGCATAGCATAGTGATCCTTGAAAGCTACCTTTATGTTATCGTGGCTTCAGGCTTGACTCGAACCCCTTCTTTTATCCTGCCAATCCACAGTGACATGCATGCTTTCTTTACCTTTAGTGTCTACTCTGTTTCTATTCTCTTGTCTTCTTCCTTGGATTTAACACCGGCCTGTCCCTTTCTTCCCTGCTTACCTTTGCTAGGAGCTTAAATTTCCTTTCCCCCTTTTCCATTCCCTGTGCTTATGGTCAGTAAATCCAGCCCCAAACTTACCCTTGAATTCTGGCTCCCTCTTGGGCAGAATCTTACCCCTTAGGCCTCCTTCTTCTCAGGAGAAGAACTTGGTCACAAATACAGTTGTCTCCCTGTTGGTAGTTCTTAAATTTTAAATAAAAGACTGTTTAAGAGGAAGAGCCTAGAGGAAAATGAGCCTGGATGGCTTTACTGTTACAGTCCAAATCTAGCTACCACCAGAGGCCATTAATATAAATTCTGGAGCTCTAGGATACATGGTTCCCAATCAAATTCTTTCAACTTCCTTTTGGGATTCCTGTCCTTGGCATTAGGGACATTCTGCCTAGGTTATTGCAAAATGCAAATAACAGTAGCAACAACAACAGTAAAAACATATAACATCTGTTGAAAACTAAGGTCCTAACACTTTTATATGCATTCTCTTATTTAATACAACAACCTAATAAGCTAAGTCTTATCAAAATTTTCATTTGAAAGAAGAGGAAACTGAATCTTAGAGATGTAAATAAATTCCCTAAGATCATGCAAGAAGCGTATATTGAAGCTTGGAATTGCGTCTAATTCTGCCTGATTCCAAAGCCCAGCTCTTAGTTACTAGAAATGTTGCCTTCTTATTTGTTCCATGATTTAACGCTCCAGAATTATTTATGAGATGTACTTTTTTACTTTCTGTTGATGCCAAATTAAAGGTTTTACATTAAAAGGCTTTTATTTGTTTGGTAGGATGTGACCAATAATGTCTAAGCAATAATTATGTCTTATGTTTTGTACAATGTTTTTTATATAGGACATATAATATTTTCAGTATTTGGCCCTCACATAGATCTTGTTAGGATCCCTGATACAAAGATGAAAATTTGATTTCAGAGACATTAAGGAACATTCTCACGGTCATGTGTGAATGGCAGAATGAAAACATGGACCACAGTCTTCTGACAACAACCATGTTATTCTTCCTAATGCAACATGCTATGCTACTGCTTACCATGGCTAGCTAACTGCTCCAAAGCATGCCTGATGTGGAATTTCAGCTGCATGCTAGCTCTGCTACTTTCAGAAGGCAATAAAAGGAATAAAGCATCTGAATATTTTTGAAGTTTTATATACAAAAGAATTCTAGTTACCATTCATGGTCTCATATGCCAACAAGAAGTCTGGTATCCTACAGGATGTTATGAAGAAATCTCATCTCAGTTACCAGGACAAAGAGAACCTCTGATGCCTTTATGCCCACTATTCCTGCCACGTTCCCTGCACATCAGAAAGTCAGTCTTCTGTAGGCTTCCAAGTGCGGCATCTTCTGGTGTGGCATTTGGTTCCACTCCACCGCATCGATGGTAACTTCCATATCATAGATTTCTTTTTTGTTTGATGTTGAATTGCACTGTCAAATAATGTTGTAGCATCTTTCTGTCTATTAGGGGTACATCAGTTTTTCCAACTGCTATAGCAAGGCAATGTGATTTCCTGAGTGAGCCCTTTAAATAAAGAGAAAATTTTTTTGGTGATGCCACTTCAGGCTGAACAGAAAGTGCCAGATGCTCAGTAGAATTCAGGCAATAATTAAAAAAAAAAAAACTCATACACTATAGTTATTACCTCTGTGTATGTGAATTACTAGAGATCAGTTGGCAACCCTATTTTTCCGAATACTACAGCAGAATTTTACTTGGTATTTAAATATTAAAATCAGAGGTCATCTTAACAAATCACCTTGTATGATTGTCAAAAGCAATAGCAAGGGCAAATTCTTAAGAAATCACTCATTATGAAGTGAAATTGTAATGACACTGTAATGTAAAGTGACACTGTAATGACTTGAAGTATCTAGATGTGGAAGCAGAGTTGTCCTTGTGAACTCTTTAATAAAGACGGGATTGGAAAGGGAAAAGTGCTGGACTCTAGGCTAAACATTTTGCATATGTTACCTAATTTTCAGTAATAAGCTAATCAGCTGACTTCTCTGGGGGGATGGGGGGTGGGGACCAAACCTCAAAACCCTTAAATTGTAGCTGTTGCCGATTTCCATGTCATAAATATTTCCATCAAAGCTGATTTCAAGTTGCCAACACGATGTCACTGAATGCGGAGTTTAAATGAAATACATACATTTGTTTCTCTCAAGTTGTGGGAGCTGGCTACAGCACACCATGAATTCTCACAGCAATTTTATCAGGCAGGTGTTATTATCAGAGATATTTAAGCCATTTATCTACAGTCACAATGGCTGCGAAATTATGGCACTTGAATTGAAATTGGGATAGTCAGTTCTGCCTACGATTTTCATACTTTTCCTGCTACATCCCACTATGCCTAGAAAAAAAATACATGTATATTGAGAGCCTTTTCTATGCCAGGCATTGAAGACACACTGCCCCGGCAATACTCACAAATAATGAAGAAGTGCACGGAGCCTCCAAACTTGGCATGATGTTGATTTTCTACCTACCCACATGGGAAATGTGACTGAAGTTTTCAGGATCTCTAAGAAAGGTATAATAGGAAGAGATTTCCTGAATTCAAAAACACAATGTAGTGAAAATGAAATATCTAATGTATCCTCTAGTGTTTTCTTTTTGTATATACATGTTTGTGTTACTGTAATTGCCCCCTTCCCTGTTGTCCCGCTGAAGAAATATGAGCCCATTTTGCTTTTCCAGTTTGTCTCAGGAAGAATTGGATAATGCTACAAGATGATATAAGACAACAAAGAAATGGGCCCATTCTCAAATCCCACCCAAGGTGATCAAAGGTGTTTCATTTTATTTTGATTGATTTCTCATCTGTTCCTATTCTCTGTTTAATTGGAAGGAATTGGCAGAGAGTGCTTAGTGTCTAAACCTATTAGAATCAATTCCAAATTTTGTTAACCAAACTCAGATGGGTACTCAGGCTCATAGTCTTAAAAAAGCCTAGTAAGCCATACCTCTTCTAATTAGATTACCTGGGATAAATAGTTTTCCTGCAATTGTGCCAAAGTACAGTCTCACAAGCTTTATGACATAGCCTGGTAGATGCTCATAGAGGAGTTAATGCCTCAGTAGCCTGAAAGAATGAAAAGACCTCTCCAAGTAGCTAATTTACCACCTGCCTAACACTGTGTCCATGACAGTTACACAGCCAGTTAAAATAGAGCTAAATTGCCTCTTTGCTCTCAGTCCCTGGTCAAACCGATTCCATCCCTAGGCTATTACAGCATTGTGGAGAGACAGACTTAGAGGCTTACAGAATGGAAAGTGTTAGTAAAAATTATCATGTCTCAAAAGGACTGCTGGACTATGTGGATTCTAAATGGAAATTCTAGCAAATCCAGAGGTTATGGAGAGTGGATGGGAGGCAGATGATGGGGGAAAGACTCGGCTGTAGGCCTTCATTTTCTGATGCTGAGTGTGTGTCTTGGCTGGCCTCTGGCAATAAGGCCATCAGAACCCACGGGCTACTGTCTGTGGAGTCAGTGAGAATTGATGAGGAAGGGGCCACCATCTCTCCTCTCAGAGCCCTGTGAGAAGCTTTCCCAAAACTCCTGTCTGTTCATGTGGGCTGATGAGCCACAGCCACAGGACAGGAGCTGTGTTGAGGTGGCCAAGGTTGTAGACTCTGGAATCAGAGTGGTTGGGCTCAAATTCCAGCTGTGTGATCTCAGGCAAGTCACTTAATCTCTTTGTGACTGAGTTTTATCATCTGTGAATTGGGGAGAGCAACACTACCCAAGCCATAGACCTCTTTGTAATGTGATGAGAGGTAAATGCTATTAATATACAGGTGCTCAACACTGTCAGCACCTCACCCAGATAAGGCTGCCCGGACTGAGAGTGGATGTCAGGGGTTTCGCCGTCCCCCTTGGCTGTTTCACTCCACATGCCGAAGACTGCTATGACAAGCACTGGCCTGAGGACTTCCACAAGTTGGCCTGCATGAAGGATAGGCCAGAAGTTCTGAAGAGTTAATGCTCCTGGAACAAGCCCCACACCAATGACAGAAAGGATATCGGTGGACAAATACCCAGCTTTTGTATGCTTCAGTTGAGATAAATCCTAGGGTGTGTTCTAGGATTTATCTCCTCAGGCAGCCCAGTGGGATGAAGCTTCGGTTGCCCACAGTGGTCACTGGCTTGATAACACATCCTTTACCCACTTTCTTCTCTCTCCTCACTATTCATTTTCTTACTGGTGTTTTTCTAGGATCACTTCTCAAACTGACTGCACTTGAATTCTCTTCTCGGAATCTACTTCTGGGGGAACCCAAATCAAGGCAAGTGTCATAGCTTTTTTGGGGTGTTGTAGGTGACTATTGAACTGATGATCTAGCCAAGGCTTGGATGTCTTGTAGCGAGCAGGGCAACGAGTTTTGGAGCTGTGTATTACAGATCCTAGTCTCCAATTCTAAGTTGCAAACCGCATGAGACGTTTTGATTAATAATTTCAAGAATGTTTCCTTTGCCATTATACAAACAATTCATATACTGTTTGACTAATGCTATGCCAAGTACGAGTTTACCAAACTAATAAGCTACAGGCAAATTCAAACCTTACGGCCTTTCCCTGTGGCTCAAAAATAATGAAAAAGAAATGCATAGTCATAAAAAATAAAGGAACATTACATTGTGATATTAGCTAGTTCAGAAAGAACTGTTCATCAAGAAGTTCAATGACTGACTTTAAAAAACTTAAATTTAAAATGTTAAAAAGTAATGCAGAATTATTTTGAAAATTTTTAAAATAGGAATAATAATTAATGGGGAGTAATGGCTGAATTGCAACTATTGAGAGATAACAATTAATACTTTGATGTATTTCCTTCCTATTTTATGTATAAATGCTGTTTTTTTGTTTGTTTTTTGCTGGGTTCATTGGATCCTGTAACGCGTGTCTCACCATAGTGCACGTATCTGGGAGTGCGTCTGCGGATTAGTGGCGGGTATGTCTCAGTGCAATAACTTTCTTTCTGGTTCTCACTTGCTTTTTAGCTTTGGTGTCACTGCTGGGCTGCCTGTCTTTTTCTGCTTCGGTTTCCTCCCCCCAGCACCTCCCCAGCTCCTAACGTCTCAGGAAATGCCACCCGTAAAGCAACTGTGTGTCTGAGTTTTGTCACTTTGGTACCAGAGCCGCAGTCTGGAGGGTGCCCCTTTAGGCAGACCAGTTCCCTCTCATCTGTGGCGCTGTGATGGCATTTGTGCCACACTGTCGCGTGAAGTGAGCAGGCTGTATTTCGCTCCTTTCCTCTTCTTTCCCCTGGACAGCTACTCATAAAGTAAGGTTTTTAGGAAAGGGAGAGGTCCCTGTGGGCCCCTGCCAGATTCCACTCTTCCTATTAAAATTGAATATCTGTTTTTTTAAATTCATTATTTAAAAAATGCTTTTAATCATCAGTATAACACGGTGATTGCTGGAGTGGAATTTTAAAATATGATGCAACCTCTTCTTTTTCTAGAATTTGATCCAGCAAGTCAGCTTAGGGCAAAGTTTTCTTATTATAGGGGGAGAATTGCCTGGCTTACCTTAGTCACGTAAACACGTGTGCAGCCTGTTCTAGTGTTTACGTGCCTCTCCTTGAAATGCAGAGCAGAAGATTCTGGTTTGAACAAAAGTGTCCTCTTCTCATCCCTGTAGGGGTGGGGAGGGGAAACTTCCCTGTTCCCCGAAAGTTCACTGAAAGATCAATTAACAATTAAGGCAGATTAATGAGAGAAAGGTTTATTTGCTATGTACATGGGGAGAATCACATAGGGATTACCCCAAATCCCAATGAGATCCAGATATTTTTATACATTCCTTTTAAAGGGGAGGGTGGAAAGTGAGGAGTATAGGTAATTTTGTTTAGGGGCTACAAATGGTTGCTAGGGAGGACGAATAGATACTTGGGAGAATGAATGGATGGGGGAAAGTAGACTGACTTGTAAATTATCCTGAGAGACAGGTATTATATTTTATATGATTTGGGCCAGCTCTGGTTGCATTTTGCAGTATATTGAGATAACAGGGAGAGGAAGGGAAGTCCATTGTTCTTTTTGATATTTTGATCATCAGTCCAGTTTATGCAAATAGAGGGAAAGCCCCTTCCAATGTCTTTTTGTCTGGAGGGGCCTTTAATTCAAAATATTCTTTATACCAAGTCATATTTTGGGGTGAAACTTCCTGAGCTTCTTCACCCCACCACCTTTTGTGGAGCTTGTGAATCAGTTTTTCATAAGAAATCTAGAAGCCTTGTGGACATGAAAAGACCATAACCCCAGCCCCTTTTCCTTAAGATTCAACATTAGAGAAATTTGGAAGAAACCATGGTGTCTCTGGCTGAGGCCTCCTGATAAGAAAGGAGCACACAGGGAGAGATGAGAACTCCTGGGAAGAGAAAGAAAGCGGGGGCTTCAGCAAATTTCCAACACGGGTTTAAGACAGGTCTGGCTTTAGCCGACCCACGACTAAGCAGCAGTGGGATGGCTGAGCATTTGAAATGGGTGATGACTGCACTGTGACCTCGGGATCTAAATGTGTAAGGGCTTCATTGCAGCTGTGGACACTTGCCCGGTTTCAACAGACCCTGAGTGGTAGTGCTAACAGTGCTGCCTCTGACTTGTGGTTTTCTCTCATTTAGAAGAACCCTTGGAATCCTTTGGCCTACATCATTGTGATTGAGGGGATAAGGGATACCAAGCTGCCTGCCAGTATAGGCTTGTGCGGTTTTAAGTGATTCATTAGAACAATAAAAAGGATGTGGCTGTGTTTATACCTCCAGGCTGGTGAAGGCAAGTTACTATTACTCAAGCATTCTTCATGTTATTACAAACTTTAATGCCTGCCTGGTGGTGCACTGAGAGAATATGCCATATTTTATTTTCTCATTTCTCCATTATTGGACATTTAAGTCTTTTGCATGAAACATTTCTGACAGAATATAGTATTTGTTTTAGCACCATTACTGTAATAGTAGTAGGAATATATTTTCTAGATGTTAAAAATATGTGCCTATAATGTAAAATAAGTCATTTAGAATACAAAATTTTTTGGAGCATTAAGTTAGCTTCCTTCTCTTCTTTTATTTGAGGGGCACTGAGGCGCTTTGCCAAGGATGGGGCACGGCAGGGAGAGGCGGGTGGAGAACCAGGAGTGGAGACCATGCTTGCCGGTCCCAGGGTTTCCGGGACACCTTTGACCAGGAGGAGGGTCAAGGACAGTCTGCTGGGAGGAAAGTGCACATCTGTTAGATGTAAGAGACCATGACTCTCCCCAGTGAGCCCCTAACCACCAACAGGGCATGGCACATAGTAGGTGCTTGGTATGTGTTTTTTTGGATCTTTGGATAAATGGATATTTCTACTACACAGTCAGGGGACAGATTACAAACCTATGTAAGCATTGCAGAATTATAGAATCAGATTTGCACAAACTCACCATGTAATTTTAAAAATGCTCTTTCACCTCTGGAAAGCCATTTTCTTGTATGAAAAATCAGTAATGATATCTGTACTTACCTATGTAAAAATCATAATATTGCAATACAAACAGATCCACGTGGTTCCTTCCCATGTATTATTTTTGTTTTAAGATATCATTTGTCCTGACAGTAATTATGTGATCTTCTATACCTGGATGCAAACAACAACAACAAAATGAAACCAAAAACCTCTGATGCCAAAGAAAATAATGATTATAGTTCATGGTCATGAATGATACTTTGGGGTAGACAGGAGACTACTTTAGGCCTCCGTTTCCCTCTAATTTCTATTCATTAAAGAACCACGTCCAAATGAGACTACAGGTGCCACTTCCAAATTGGAGAGATTGAGGAACTACAGAATGAGATTTGTTTTGTTTTGTTTTTCCAGAAGACATTTGCCCCTATTTCCTGAGAACCTGGGGACTTGTGGAGTAAATTGCCCCATCAGGCTCAGCCATCTCACCTGGGAAGGGGAGCCCAATAGGAGCAGCTGCCCTGGGAATCTGGGCTCTGGGTCCATCCTTTTTATTGATTTATATTTTTTGTACATACCAGAAAATAAATTTGCTTCTACAACATAGAGATTAGATTTAAAAGGTCTGTTTTGTGAGCATTAAAAGGAAACTGATTAATTAAGCAATGAGATAAAGCTCAGGATACAAGATAAATGGTGATAAAAACAGTATCTTAAAAGGGATTAGTTCTCTGCAATCAACAAAGTGCATTTAACATATATTATCACATTTGAATTTCAGAACAGCCCCTTGAAGCAAGTTGGAGAAGCATTATTTTCCTCCTTTTATACTTGAGGGAACTGAGACTCAAAAAGTTTCGGGGTCATGTCCGTGACAATAGACGTGGTAACTGAGGATTAGAGTTTGGGTTTCTCACTCCCCTTTCTGCCTTTTCCACCCTTACCTCACCATGCTGCTGTTGAAGGTGCCAGAGTCTTGGAATTTTTATGTCTCTCTTTCCAGAGTCATTCAATCACAGTCCCAGAATGTCTTTGTAAGGGAAATGAATGACTCTTCTGAAATTCAGAGCCACTCACATATTTATATCATCAGCACAGCTCCAACTACAAACTCTTACAAATAACATGAAAGCGTGAGGTATCTCTTTTATTTTTTTTTTTCTCTCCGCTTCTGCTTTATGCATGTCCAAAGGGTACTCTTTTTACAGTTTCATTTCCTAGGGGAAGGAAACATAGAAATTCTTGTTCTTCCTCAAGGCTAATAATCTGGCTGCTTTTTATTTAAATTAAAAAAAAACAGGTGCTTTCTGTAGACTTGATAGGTTGTCCTGAATCCCTCTCATAACTACACTAAGATTTTAAAATTTTCTTTTCTATTTTCTGGCCACAAGGCTTCTTGACAGAGAATTGCAACAAGAGCAAGGTCTATTCCATTTCTTTGCACAGAAAGCCTAGAGGAAAGTTGTAGCCTGTGTTAGAGACCCTGTCTTCTAGGAGTCGGGCCAGAAGAGGAAGCAAGCTACAGGGAAAGGTGATCCTCTGTGCTTCCAGGCTTCAGTTCTCTTCTTAAAGAACTCCATTCTGCCTGCCGGGAAAAGGAAATAGAACTGGTTCTGAAGCAGATGCTGCTCAGACTTCCTGGTTGTCAGAGCAGGAGTGAGAAGACAAAGGAGACAGAAATCAGAGTGTGTGGGGTGTGTGTGTACACACACATATGTGCATGCAGGAATGGAAGGGGCCCAAACTGGGGACCCAATATATAACTTGCAAAACAAGGCATATATTCAATTTCAAGTAAAAACGAAGGAAAGGAAGGTGAGTATATCTCTAGAGCAGGGCTCAAGGAAACGTTTTCTGTAAAAGGCCAGATAATAAACATCTTAGGCTTTGTGGGCCACATAGTCTGTCTCAAACACTTACCTCTGCTGTTGTAGTGCAAAGGTAACCTTAGACAACACTTAAATGAATGAGCATGCCTATGTCCCAATAAATCTTCATTTAGGGACACCAAAATTTTTTTATGTAACATTCAAATGTCATAAAATGCTATTTTGTTTTGATTTTTTTCCCCAACTATTTAAAAATGCAAAAGTCATCTTCAGTGTGTCGGCAAAGGACTGGATTTGGCCCACGGGACTTAGTTGGCCTGACCGTGCTGTAGAGGAAGTGTAAGGTTAGCATTGGGTGGTGTGAAATGTGAAAAAATTTCTTTCTGTTCTTGTATGGAGTAGTGACTAGATGAGACATTTCCTCATAAGCCCCTCCCTTCACCCCCCCTTGTACAAAAATAAAAAAATATAAAATTAGAGAAAGACTTGTGCTGATTTTAATCTTATCTCTTCAAAATTCACTTAATCCTGAAATTTCAACAGGGGCCACATCAAAATTTGCCATTAAGCATTTTCTGGAAGTATAGTTGCACAGCCAACTTTCTACTTAAAGCCTGCAGACTTTAACTAATTTAGAGAAATCTGAAGACCAAAGGAAGAATGTCTTACTTCAAAGAAGTACTGTATTTGTTTTAAGGAACCAGCCCCCCTCAGATGGGATTGTTCCAAGAATACATACCAGAACATCACTGGGCTGATTTTCTGTTCTACAATGCAACATGACTGTCACATGATACTAAAGTCATGGACATGCCTGGAATCAAATAAAGTAATTATGTGTCAAAATGTCCTGCATATGTGGGGAAAGAACTCGTGTTTCTAACTGAATGCTAAAACAGAAATAAAAACTCATTTTGAAAGCAAACCATTTCTGAATAGGGGAATATAGGAATATAAGATGGTTCTAAGTGCACAGCTATGAATCTTCATTTTTAAGGCATTTGCCCCTACTTAATGTTCTTACCCTACTCCTGTCTGTAACTATGGGTATTCAGATTTAGTGGGGTATTTTTTTAAAAGAATGTGGGATTGTAACCATAAGCACAAATCTTTCCACTTAATCATCACCACTAATCCCAGATATGGTCAATAATGGAGACCGGAAGTGCGGTAGTGAGAATCATCCAGCTCCTCACTACTCAAGTGCAGTTTATAGACTAGGAACGTCAGCACCTCCTAGAAGTTTGTTGGAAATGCAGTGCCTCAGGCCCCACCCCAGGCTCACTGGATCAAAATACGCATTTTAACAGAATCATCAGATGATTTATGTGCACATTAATGGTAAGGAAGAATTCAGCTATAGCAATGGTTTTCAACTATGGCTACATGTTAGAATTCCCTGTGGGGCTTCTAGATATCCCAGTTCCCAGGCTCTACACCAGACCATTTAAATCAGAATATCTGGGTGGCACACAGCATCAATATTTTTTTAAAGCTCCTGAGATAATTCCAACGTGCAATGAAGTCTGAGAACCACTGGGCTAGGAGGAGGACTGCACGTATTACTGCTACGGGAGTAAGAAGAGAACACGCTCATTATCGAGTGGAAACAAGGTTCCCAGAACTAGAGGCTTTATTAGAAGTGTTAAAAAGGTCAGCTTGGCATATATTAAAGAGGTGGTTTTCAAGAGCAATTTCATTATTTGAGGGATGGCATAGCAGCCCATCTCAAGCCAGGCAACATGATCACATACCAAGTTTCTTTAGTCTGTCTTTTGAATAAACTTTATTGTTTTAACTGATTCTGTTCTGTCACTAAGACTCTACCTGAACTTAACAGAGATTTATGAAAAGGCTCTCATATTACATACTAAGTTGGTGACCATCTTTTTTGTTGAGGATGAGGATAAGTTAGAGGTATGTGAGTTTTGGTAGAGTTAGCAAAGTTTTCAAGCGTTTAATCAGATTAGCTGATTATTGAAGCCTCCTGTCTGTAGCTTAGAAATGGAGTCTGAGAAAGCAAATAACTAATGCCATTCAAAAATCCTTTTCTGTCTTTGGATGGGTCAGGAACCCACCGGATTAATTCTTAGGGACAATTACAAGAGCTGGTATATATAAGAGGAAAAGGCATTATTCAGCAGCTTAAATGATATCACCCAGGAATGATCAATTCAGTCCACTCATCTGGTGCCCCATCATTAATACTATCAGTTAAATTATGCCTTTAAATAAGAATGATTAAGTTGTCTTTAAAGGAACTGAACCCATATAATGAAATAAAATATTCAGGCTATTGAGTAGTTCACTAAAAGCAAACAAACAATTATAGATTAAGTTCAAACTCTAGTGGGTAATAGTACATATTGAGTCTCCCTCAGTAGGGAGGAGTCTGTGTAGAGTCCAGCGGGATTTGAGTTGGGTCTTCTTTTACCTACCTGTTGCTAATTATGCATCACCTTGGACTTTCCCACCCCCATCTCACTCTAGGGTTTAGGATTCTGGTACTACTGTTTATCTCCTAATTACAGAGTTTTAAGTTTCAGCTTGTCAATGCTTCACACAGACAATTATCTACCATACAGCAGATACTCAAATAACATCATTTCATTTAGCATTGTTTCATTATAACATCAAGGAGGGAAAAAAGATTGCTTCCTGGTAGGGGATCAGTGTCGTGCGGAGTTTGTGCATTCTCCTAATGTCGGCATGGGTTTTCTCCAGGTTCCAGTTTCCTCCCACATCCCAAAGCTGCGTGTGTTGGATGAGTTGGCACGTCAACGTTGTCCCAGCGTGAGTGAGCGTGGGTGTGTGTGGGCACCCTGTGTTGGGATGCAGTCCCGTCTAGGACCAGTTCCCTTCTTGAGCCCTAAGCTGCTGGGATGGGCTCTGGCCACCTGAGACCCTGACTGGCCTAAGTGAGTAAATAATTATCTTGTTTTTATTAAACTTTCTTAAATGTATGTATAGCTCCCATTTTTATAATGTTTAATTATAGAAGTGTTTTGGTCTTTATTTGGAAGTTTGGTGATGTTTTTGTGACGAGAAATATGCCATAGGAACTTAACTCTTGTTTATATCAATTAGCCTATGGTACAATTGGTTTCCTTATATGGCGTTTCACTTAAAGTCAGAGTTTCCAAGAACCTACGAATGGTGTTAAGTTAGGACTTGCTGTATTTCTATTATGCTAGCTATTTCTGTGTTTAATTATTAATCTCACAGAGGTGCAATTATGCTCCAGTATAATTGCTTTCTGCAAAAATTGACTCCCACGAAAATGCAAAAATTGCATTCTGTTTGGTACTGCCTGTGAATGTCTATAGATGGCTTTTCAACTATACGAGAGGCTTTCTATGGAACTTTCTGGCTTTAGACAAGAATAAGTTATCTCTGTGTTTGGAACACCCCCTTTAATTAGCAGCCTTTTTACTATGGTTGTTTCAGGTGTCCCATTATCTGACATCCCTTCTGGGCATAGCAGTTGATGTTAAAAGTTGTCTGACTGTTATCACCTGGGAGCTTTTGTCTGTTTAAATATTCCATGTTAATCTATAAAACGTCATACTCATTAAATAGTTCCTGAATTCCCAAGTATAACTTGAATACAAATACTACGATACACAAATACTCTTCTCAACAGTCAAATGGACGTGAATTGATTTACTTCATAAATATGAATAAAAAGGGCCTACTGTGTATGAGGTAGTATTCTAGATTCTACGAGGAATTAAAATATTCAGAGAAGTGTTTCCTGCTATCCTGGAACCCAAGAGTAAGAAAAGCATACAACCATCATCCAAAGCCAAATGCAACTGGTGCCAAAACCAAACAAACGAACAGTAAGTGCTACGGGAGTTCGGGGAAGAGGGGCCAAGAACACATGGAGGCGAAATTCCATGGAAGGCTTCATGAAAGAGATGGCACTGGAGGTGGACTTTGAAGATGGGCAAGTTTTCATCAGGCAGTTCAGAGGATGAACAGAAGCAGTTACCGAGATGCTTTCTCTACATGCCAAGAACGTAGGAAAATTCAACACATGGAAACAGCCATCTCTTCCTTCATCTAAAACTCCCATGTGATGTAGTAGCTAAGTGCTATATGTTTAATAATAATATGTGAGAATAAATGTTCTTGGTCTCCTTTGACTGCAGTAGAAAGGAGACACTCATCAAAAGTGAAAGGAACCACCAAGAGCTCACATACCTGTCAGAAACCGAGAAAACCAAATTAGAGCTAATGAATAAAGCCCTATTGTCCTGATTTGAAATCCATTACACAGACCCTCAGAATTTTCAGTGTCCTGTAATTGTTTAAATTTGCAAATAGTTTACTCTTCCTGCTTGGAGAAATTAGAGACAAATCAAAAGAAGTTTTGTTCCTTTTTGATAAATATGCTAATTAAATCTTTCATTGACTGATGACTGCCAAGAGTCAGTGGCAGGTGGTAATAGTTCCTTTGTAATCATTGTAATTGTTCAAAATAATTCACTTTTCTGTTCCAGGATTATTTTTGGAGAGGAGGCCTGGGAGAGGCAGTGCAGATGGGCCTGATTTAAACAGTATCCTTATTAAAAGTGCACATTATATTTGCTGATTAAGTTATTGGCAAATTTAAATATATTGTCAGTATATCAAACTAATCATTTGTTGCAAAATAATAACAGCTACAGCTGTTCTGTCTTTAATTTTTAAGAGATAAAATATGTTCACTTAGGCATATCTGACATGACATATTTTCTTTCTATGGCACTCAGGGTCTCTGATGTTACAATGTTTCTTTTTCATTATGAATAGACATCTACGTGAGCTCTTTTTTTTTTCTTCTTTTAAATTTATGGAACATATGCAGTATCCACTTCACCCAAAGCTATAGAATAATGATGCTATTATTGTAGCCATCTGTCTCTTCACATCAGTGTCTTCCATGGTTTTATAGTCCAGTTTTAGGGCTCTGTAAGAAACAATATTGGTTAACATTAATAACTGCCTTCATCTGACAATTTACATCTCTATTTGGCATCAGCTCCTGAAAGCATCTACCCATTAAAGATGCAGGGGTACCGGAGGAAGGAGGGACGGCTGTCCCGAGGGAGACGGAGGAAGAGCCGCCTATTTTGCTTCACTTGACTGATGCCCAAAGGGAAGGGTGAGTCAATCTCCCACTTCCTATTGTAACTCTGCATTTGCAGGTTCCCACCTTGACAGGCAGAAACAGAGCCAGCCAGTGCTAATTTGGGTAACATCTAAAAGGCTTGCCTGACAAGGCAGATTCAAATTATGAAGCAAACCCCTCACATACTGAGACCTTGTTAGCTAGATTAGTGGTGGATTGGCTTCTTGTGACAGCTTGTTTGCTAGAGGTGAGCTATCTGCATTTCCAATGCAGGCAGGTTATATCATCATTTAAAGTAAAAAATAAATAAATAAATAAAGATGTCGTTTTTCTTGTTTGTCACGGAGTTCATGTAATATTCCCTCTCGATTTTCTCATTGTTGACTTCAGAAGGAAATAGCAGCAAGTGTGTACCTTTGAGTACGACAGCTAATTTTGTTATGGATGAACAGAGTATTGTGACAAAACAGTGGCACAGCTGTCATAACAGCTGTCACACATTAATCATGACAGTGACAAATAGCATAATTACCTTATCTGGAATTCCTAGCATGCACACTCAGTATGCCCCACTGCCGAGCGAGCATATCACGCATGGTTTAATTAAAAAGACATCAATACAGGTTAGTTAGACAAGGGCTAGAAGACATTGATCCAAAATGAAAATAAAATTATTTATAGGTTGGTGTTTAGGGACACCCAAAGACCAATTACTTAGCCGACATGATAATTTGAAACTATTAAATATTTCCCTAACTGGCCCTTCTCAATGTGCATCTCACGTGGTAAATTGGCTGTTCTGCCCCAAACTAGCAGCCCTTCCTCCATTAAACATTTGATCCCTCCTTCTTCCAGCATCAGCACGGGTCCTTGGGAGCCGTCTTTATATTCTGTTAATTGGTCGAACGGACTCTGTTGATAAATATGTGTTTACCAGTGAACAAGTTGTAGCTGACTTTTTTGATAACTTGTTTTCCAAGGCCAGTACTGAGCTGAAGGATAATAATATTAAGCAGAATGATTTTAGTTTTATTTGGAAATTCTTGCTAAGTAAAGAATGAGATGAAGTTAAGGCAGTTGAGACTGGGATTGAGCCTAGAAATGGCATTCTCTTACGTGTGCTGTGTTTTAATGTATGTACCTGTATTCATGTGCATATACACATCACATCAGCATGTATAAATATGCCAAATATATGTATATTTTGCCCCCCTGGTACTTTAAGCTCAACAATTCATTGAATTTACTGATTGAATTCCTGGGAGCTGGTTCTTGAATTGCTCTGAAGCTGCCTCGATGAAATATTAATGAATCAATTTCCATAGACATGGACTCATTATCTTGCTGGATGCCATTGGAAAACACAGTCCTGCCTGCGGTGTCCTTCCACCTGCCTGCGACAGGATTTGATTTTTTCTCTCTCTCTTTTTTTAATTAAATAAAAAAATTGCTATCAGGAAATTTTTGATAACTCTGAAACAGGCATTTCCATTTTTCTTGATAGGCACCTAAATGGAGGTAAGCCATGTAAAATAAATTTATGTACCACTTAAGTGATATATTGAAAAGTGGGTCCTGGAAACAAAGGAAGTGGTGGCCAGTTTAGTTCTGCAATGCCCTTTGGAAATGAGGAAACTGCTATTTTTCAGAATACCCAATCTATGAGAAATGTCTATATTTTAGGAAGCTGGGCCAACCATCTAATTGTTTGCAAAGTTATCAACTTTAGAAAATGTTACAAAACACAAACATGCTGTCACTTTAATTTGGGACCGGTAGAAAGTAGATGGAATTACTCAAGCTGTGTCTACAAAATGCCAAAACAGCTGGTTAGAGCATGAAAAATTCAGTCAGTCAAGCAGTGATTATCTACACATAACATAAATAGCTGGTTTTAGGTATTTTGTTTTTTGTTCACTGAAATTGACTGGTTTCTTATGCCTTATACAAGTCAATCCAAGGATGTAATAAAGTATATTAAACTACAATTATACCAAACAAAGTTTTTAGCTTCCTTCCTTCCCTTCATTCTGTTCCAGTAAAGATTATTCATGAGTACCATCAACACCCACTTTATAGAACTCTAAAAAGCCCACTGGTACGTGGTTGCTAACATTGTTAGACAAAGACTAAGATTATGTTCTCAAATTCAATGGCTTTCAACGTTCTGGTTTAGAATCAGTGGTGTAGCTGAACGTCATGTGATCTGAGGACAATATTACCATTTCAACACATACATAGTATATGATCTGAGAATGCTATTAGCATTTCAACACATATATTCCTTTTAGGGAAAAGGCAAAAGCCTAAGCTTGACCAAGGAAATCTCAATACTAAGCCAAGAAAAAAATTTTTTCATCTTTGTTGAGAGAGAACTTGATTTGTTATTTGCTTACTGTGCTGATTCCATTTTAGTCTAGGTGGTGGGGAGCCTACCTATACCTTGGCTATACCTCGGCTATACCTCTCCCAAGGCTGATGTGATAGGTACTGCAGTCCAGATAGTATGAATGCCTCAGTAGCTCCTGGGTTGAAACATTTTGATGAAAACTATGAAAAAAACCACAAAGGTACCTGCACATAGCATTTTTGCTTCGAATGTCAATGTACCCGTTAACTGAGCAGCTTATCTGTAGAACCTTGGAATAAATCTCTCCTCTAGGTATAAACAAGATCAGAAATAACTGAGAAATGCTTTCAGAGGTTACATACAATGGTTACATACAATGCTTGGTCTCATGGTTGGGTTCCCATTGACGTTGGAGGAAAAAAATCAAGCTTCTTGAAAATTAACCCAAAATTATTTATTCCACTGTGAGATAGTCAAGAAAATTTTAATGAGGAAGAATCAATTATACATCAAGTCATAGTGATAAGTAACAGGAAAATAAAGCAGCTTTAGCCTTTCTTGATTAAACCTTTTAGAAGGAATATCCTCCCTCTCTTCACTGTCTATGACACCTTTTGTTTTAGGGCACATGTGCATTACTGTGCCCTTTATATGGCGTCATCTCTCTTAGTACAATGCAAACTCTTTGAAAGTTGACTGTATCTGATTCTCCTTTTCCTTCTTCATGGCACCCACGATTGTGCCTTCATGTGGTAATTGCTGAATAAATATGCATATGATGAATGACAACATGTTGGCTTTAATAGTTAAAATAAAGGCACAGATTTTCCCTGAAACATCCAGGTTGTTTCTTAAATTCAGTGTATTGCTTGATCGAATTCTCTGTGAAGGCCAAAGAGTTGATTTTTGAGACAAGTTTTCTTCCACTTTCCCTTCAGAACACAATCTTACCTCTCCCTTCTTTCCTGCCTGCTAGTTTAACTGGCTTTTTGCATAAAGGGTAGGTTGATTTCCATTGGTTGTAATGGAGCAGAGATATTGATCCACCGGCCAAGATAACAACACACTTTCCTCTCAAGACTGTCATGTTTCTGACTTTCCCTTACCTAGAAGGGTAGCTTATATCTAACACATAACAATATTTTACATATTGTATAATACAAGATTCCTGATTGTACTGTGCCTTCTAAACTTATTCTAGGCACTGCCTAATGAAGTCCAGTGGCACACCTTTACTCACCTTGAAAGAATTGGTGCAAGGAAAGCTTATTACTCCCTGTACCCCATCACTCCTGGGATTTGTGGCCAGGTCTTTTACTCTCTATGCCTCAGAATATCTCGGTAGCACTTCCTCCCTCCAACAATGACAATCAGCAGGTTTTCCATGTAAGAACTAGCAGCAGCAATTGTGTTTATCTCCCTGACTAAGAGGTTTCGTATTTATCTTCCTTGAGGTGGTACCCATGTGGCTGTCCTGATATTGAGTAGCTGGACAGATTACACCCTGGAGCCACATCTGCGGACACATAGATCAACACCATTTTCATTGCTTTGGTGCCCAAGAAGTTTATCTTCTGTCAGTGAGATTTACTGCTTTTTTTCAGGATTTGTGAAGCTTTCTCTCCTCCCCTGTTGCCTTTCCTCCTTCGCTTTATTTGGTTTTAAACTATATTAGCATAATCTGATTTGGATTGTTAACAGCTGATTAGTTAGTTTTGGTTTCCTGCCATTATTAATAAGGATTTCCAGTAGGGCTTCTGTAGAGAAATCTTGGATGGTAAAGAATATAACAGTAATATTTTGCATAGAAAAAGAATTACCTTATAGGTGAGTATACATCTTGTAGGGTTGGCTTTCCTTGTCATGCCTAAATGCATTTTAAAGACACTATTTTGGACATTGTCTCATAGGACTAAATTTTGTCTATTGATGTTGCTTCAGCTGTTAGGACATAATCTCTCAAACTTGTGTTAGAACTTTCAAGTTTACAATACATTTTCACTGATACTGTCTCTAATTGTTCTTAACAGAGACCTGTAAAATAGGAAGAAGAGAAATAATGATTTTTCAGTTTACAGATGAGAAAATCAAAGTTCAAATAGATGAGAAAAGCACAAAGTCAGCTGCAAAGCTAAGACTCAAATCTAGGAAAACCAATTCGCATTTCAATTTCTCCCCACGTAGCTTCAATGCCACCTCCAAATACTTATGACTGTCAGTCAGACTGTCTTGGGCTTTCTCTCACCAGTTGCAAATCTGATGCCTTTTCCAATTCCAAACTTCTATGATTTGCTTTCTGGATTATGATAAAGGATCTAGAAGTTAATGCAGATTATCTATCCATTATCTAAAATGTAAATTGAAACAAAAAAAATGAGATAGTTCTTTAGTGCTGCGGTCCCCAACCCTCGGGCTATGGACAAATCCTGCTCCATGGCCTGTTAGGAACCAGAGTGCACGGCAGGAGGTGAGTGGTGGGCAAGTGAGCAAAGCTTCATCTATATTTATAGATACTCCCCATAGCTCGCATCACTGCATAAACCCTGCCTCCTGTAAGATCTGCAGTGGCATTAGATTCTCATAGGAGTACAAACCCTACTGTAAA
>CAUYRT010004727.1:0-17098 GCA_963574885.1 Lepilemur ruficaudatus | reverse complement strand
CAAGGCATGTGCACACACACACTCACTCTCTCTCTCTTTCTCTCTCTCTCTCTCTCTCTCTCTCTCTCTCTCTCTCTCTCTCACACACACACTCTCTCTCTCTCTCTCTCTCTCTCGCTCTCTCTCTCTCTCTCTCGCTCCCCCACCCACCCCCCCCCCCCCACCCCGCCACCCACCCACACACACACACACACACACACAGGCAGTTTACTGCAGCTTTTTTTTTTTTTTTTTTATTTTGAGACAGAGTCTCCCTCTGTTGCCTGGGCTAGAGTTACTGAGGCCTTATCAGGAGGAAGCCTCTAGCAGAGACAAGCCGTCTCCACGGACAGAGCAAGAGGCGCTGACGGTGGAGTTTTCTGAGCAGGGGGAGGCTGACTTCTGCGCCTTCCACATTCCTTCCGGCTCCTGCTGCCTCCACATCACCCTGTTGGCTTCCTGCAGCATTTCTCCCTAGACCCGTGGTTCTCAGCCAGCCGGAGGCTACTTTGTCTCCTGGGACATCTGGCAATCTCCAGAGACATTTTCGGTGGTTATAACTAGGCAGGGGGCAGGACAAGTGGCTGGAGACCAGGGATGCGCAGGCCAGCCCCACACGAAAGAGTGATCCTGCCCCAGGAGTCAACAGTGCTGAAGCTGGGAGCCCTTCCCTGGGCTCTGCCGTCAGAGCTGGAAGGGACTGTCCTCTTCCTCATGGTCCCACTGTCACCACGTGGTCATTTATCAGGCAGCAGCTGTGTGGCCACACTGTCCCTGCATTATCTCTGTCAGTCTTCTCAGCCACACTGAGGTAGGTAGTGTTATCCACCCAAGGGCACAGAGCTGGGATTCAGACTATAGAGCCTGTGGTTTAACTGGCCTCTCTCTAGGGAGGGGGTTTTCGAAAGGCATGTCGCTGTTGTTGGCAATGGGCAATGGGACACGTTGTATCAAGTGAAGTCTGGTTTGGAAGTCCAGTGTGTAAGAGAGATAAAGGAGAACTGCCTGAGTGAAGTCGGGGAGGGTGTCAGCCCCCGCCACCACCACAGCTCCGCCTCCTTCCCTAGCCTCCCTGTGGAGCCTCCAACGCCACCTGTCCACCCTGGCAGGGCCACCACGGAGGGCTGCACAGGTCGTGCACTGCAAAACTCTGGGGGATGCCATTTCCCTGGGCTTCCTTGTGGGGGTAAGGCACACTCACTTGTAAGGCAGGGTAGCAAATGGGCTTTGTCTCAGTGCAAACATGCGTCGCATAGCAGACACAGTACCATGGTCAGTGAGTAAGGTCTGGAGCAGGAAGGGACATGGGAGTGGCTCTGAGTGCCCACCATCGGCCTCCTCTGTCCTAAGATATGGGAAACAGGAAATGGAATTTGACTAGGAGCTGCCTTGCCCCTCCCCAGTCCTTGCAACTCAGCAGTGACTCAACATTGAGCTGTCAAACCCGCAAGACTTGGGGCTCATACATACACCAGGCCCCCAGGAAAGCCTCCACCAACTGCAGTGCCTTTCTGTGGTGCCAGAGGCCCCTCAGGTTTCCCTTTTGGGTCCTCCTGCCATTCATCTTAACCTAATATTACCAGGATTCCTGTCTGGGCAGATAGAGGGGCTGTAGTTGAGATATTTACCACTTTCTCAGTCTTTTGGGGAAGGTTTGGGCTAGAACTGGCAGAAGGGCCCCAACTGGGGCTGTCCCTTCTCCAGGTACCCCCCTCCCCGGGAGTAAGACCTTTCCCACCCTTCATCAAGCAGCCTGGCATCTCAGGTAGTTTGACCAGGAGGATCCTGTAATGGGGGACAGTGGGCACTGTCTGTTCTCTCTGCATTGGGTTCTCCAGCTGCCCTGGAGCTGGGCATCTTCCAGCCTGGAATGAATCCTCCAGGCCCATGTCCCCTCTGCGTTCACAGCCTCATTGCCTCTGCCTGGACCCACTACAGAGCGAGGCTGCTGACACCAGAGCTGAACCCTCCTTTCCAACAGGGAGTGGCCCTGTGGCTCCCATGCAGGCTGCAGGCCTCCGTGGCATGAACGTACCCCAGAGTGGAGGACAACATGGGAAGCCCAGCTACCTCTGGTAGGGAGGAGGTAGATGCCCTTGTGTTCCTTTTGAAATGTGAATCTTCGTGGATCTATATTTTTAAAAAAATAATAAAAGAGAAAGAATCGATTTGAGGGTTGGCACTGGAGCCCCTAAATGAGGAGGTGGCCAGGCCAACAGCGAACACAGACTGAGAAGAGGCTGTGACCATGCAGAGGGCTCTTGTTCTCATCCCCTTGTCCTGGTCTCAGAAAGGAGATTAAATTCTGTCTTCCCAGGAAAACTTCCATCCATGTATTTGTTCATTCAGGCAAACAAGTATTTCTTGAGCTCCTACTTTGTGCTTAGCCCTGCACTGGGTGCTTTCCTGGACAAAGAGACCAGGGGGTGGGCAGGGAGTGGCGGATGTGGAGGTACAGACAGGGAAACAGGCAGCAGAGCAGAACAGTGACCAGCACTAGGACTGGCCTCTAAGGGGACTGCCATGTAGGTGGGACATGAGGGGCCAGGGAAGGCCTCCTAGAGGAAGTGATGTGGAAACTGGGGTCAGAAGAAGGAACAGGCCGGGTGCGGTGGCTCACGCCTGTAATCCTAGCATTCTGGGAGGCCAAGACGGGAGGATAGATCCAGCTCAGGAGTTCGAAACCACCCTGAGCAAGAGTGAGATCCCGTCTGTACTAAAAATAGAAAGAAATTAGTTGGCCAATTAAAAATATACAGAAAAAATTAGCCGGGCATGGTGGTGCATGCCTGTAGTCCCAGCTACTTTGGAGACTGAGGCAGAAGGATCCCTTGAGCCCAGGAGTGTGAGGTTGCTGTGAGCTAGGCTGACACCACGGCACTTTAGCCTGGGCAACACAGTGAGGCTCTGTCTCAAAAAAAAAGAAGAAGAAGAAGAAGAATGAACAGAAGCCTGAGAGAGCTGGGAGCGCAGGGAAGGAAGGTGTTCCAGGCAGAGGGAGTCCTGGGTGAGAGACCCAGCTGTGGGACAGAGAGGGCATGGGGATTCCTAATAGGACTCAGGAGCCATGTCGGCGTTATCTCCAGCTACCTTTGAGCCCAGACCATCTTTCAGCAGAACCTGGGCATATGCCCCTTGTTGGCCTTACTATATGTGCACATCGTCTCTGCCCAGTGGGCCAGTGAGTTCCTCAGCCCAGGACTGGGCAAGCATATGTCTCTGTGGCTGCCCTGCTGTCTGGCACAGTGCCAGGCACATAGTAAGGCCCAATGTCTATTGGATGATTCTGTTGCAAGTTCATGATCTCTTGCAAAGAGGATAGAGATGGAGGCATAATGAGTCATTAGCTCATCAGATATGTGTTGAGTCCTTACTGCGCGCCAGATATAGGCTCAGCCTGGGGACTCAGTGGAGAATAAACAAACAAGATTCCTGCTGGAATGGAGCTAACATTCCACTGGGAGAGACACAGTGTATGCAGAAGAATGTCAGTTAGGGATGACTGCCGGAAACATGATAAAACAGGATGTGGTTTAAGAGGACCAGTGGGGGTGGCCAGGGAAGGCTGGCTGGGGAGGCGTCATTGGGCCATTACCCACGTGAAGACCAGCAGGAAAGTGCAAGGGGTCAGGTGAAGGCAGGGGACATGGCTCCCCAGCTAGTTAAAGGAATAGAAAGGAAGCCCCTGAGGCTGGAGCAAAAGGAATGAGGGCTCGAGAGGGGGACATGGTAGAGAGATGAGCAGGGGCGAGGTGGCACAGTGTCCTACAGGCAAGGTAGGGTTTGGGGTTTTATTCCAAGTCAACTAGGAAGCCTTCCTAGGTTCTAGGCAGGCGAGCAGCGTGATCTGACTTGTACTTTTAGAACATCGTGGTAGATCCCAAAGAAGGCTATGGCTCTCCTCTCTCCCCAGAATGGATAGACTCAGGATATATTTTCAAGGATGAATCAGAACAACTTGGCAGTTTATTGGACATGGGTTTAGGGAAGGGAGGAAGCCTAGAGGGCTCGCTCCTAGGCTTGGAGCCTGTGCAACTGTTTACTCTGGAGCTGTTCTCAGTAGAAAGAGCTCAGTGTTGGGGTCAGGCAGCCACGAATTTCAATCCTTCCCTTAATCTCTTCAAGCCTCAGTTTTCTCTTCTGTAAAATGGGGACAAAATGACAAACAGTTGCACATACAAAGTCTTAATT
Organism: Lepilemur ruficaudatus; assembly: GCA_963574885.1. Taxonomy (NCBI): domain Eukaryota; kingdom Metazoa; phylum Chordata; class Mammalia; order Primates; family Lepilemuridae; genus Lepilemur; species Lepilemur ruficaudatus. The sequence goes on along the minus strand of CAUYRT010004727.1, from coordinate 12,928 downwards.
TTTATTCCTTGACCAAAGAGGTTACAGGCGTCCAGAAAAATAAAGTGTTGTGCTAAAGATCACGTAGCTAGACCAAGCAACTCCAAGTTTGTTCAAACAGAGGAAAAGGAGGAGGATGAGTAGAGGCTCTGGAGGCAGATCTAATACATCAAGTTCAAATCTTGGCTCTGAGCTACAGTCTTCTTACCTATAAAGTGGGAATGTGTCATTTTTATGTGTCTGTTAGGCTGAGATGATTAAATGAGATATTGCATGGTGGACACCTCGCACCGTGCCTGTCTCACCAGAAGTGCTCAGGAAATGGGGACAGTGCAAGGGCCAACAAGACACACCACCCTAACCCCAAGAGCCTCCACCTTCTGCTGGGGACACACACCAAGCAACAACACGATGAATGTCACCTATGCTATAGCTTCATCCCGCAAGTATGCCTGAGGTATGTCAGGACTGTATCTTTCAGATCAGGAAGTAGCTCCAGAGAGGCAGAAGAACCAGCCCTAAAGTCCACATGACAAAATCTGGGCTCTAAACCAGGGGTGGGGAAACTGTCCACCTGTGGCCAAGTCCCTGTGTTATTACAGCCTGCTAGCCAGCAGTGGTTTTTAAGGTTTTAAATGGCTGGAAAAAAAAATCAAAAGAATAAAATTTCTTGACACATGAGAATTCAAATGTCAGCTGCCATAAGCAAAGTTTCATGGGAACCCATCCATGCCCCTGCATTTACCCCTTATCCATGGTTGCTTTTGCTACAGTGGTAGAGTTGAGTTGTCGCTGCAAAGACAGAATGGCCTGCAAAGCTCAAAATATTTACTCCCTGGCCCTTTATATTAACAGAAAAAGGGTGCTTCCAGTGTGTGTTCTGGATGTTAAAAACAAAAACAAAAAACAAACAAAAAAAACAACAAGAAAAAAGAAAAACGATGCAAACGGCAGCTACGCAGCATCACCTCTCTCCAAAGACTGGATAGATGCCACCCTAGATAACCCTGGGACCGTCCCTCCCCCGCGTCCCCTAAGGCTATGGAGAATGCAAGAGTTTCAAATCCAAAGAAGAAAAGGTATTGCAGGGACTGCTGCCAGTGAGAGGGATCTTGGAGAAATCGAGTCCAGCTCCTTCTTTTTAGATGAGAACATCTGAGGCCCAGAGACAGGAGGCAACCTGCCCAAGTCCACCCAGCACGTGGGGAGACTCAGGCCAAAGCTGGGGTCGCAGCAGGCTAGCACGGCCCGGGGGCGGCGCCCCTGGGTTGAGCTGGGCCAGTGCGGCCCAGGCGAGGCGCCTGCGGCTTGGCCTCCCAGCTTGTCCCGTGCTCGGCACTGCACCCAGCTTTGGCTTCAGAGCAAAACCCTCCACTCCCCTCCCCAGCTCCAGCGCGGGTCCACGCAGCCGCCTGCTACCTGGGCCCAGGGATTTACCGGGGCTTTTTTGTCCTGCTTTTTTTTGCAAAGCACAGAAACACACCCAGCTTCCTTGGGCTCCGAGGCAGCGTTGATCTCGTCTGGTGGGGGAAACTGGAGCTCCTGGCCGACGAGGAATCCAGAGGATGCCCAGAGAGCAGCCCTGGGCTGCCACCGCCCCCCCGCCGCTCACCTCAGCCCCAGCTTCCCGCCAGAGTCCTCCTCGCCTGCACGACCTGTTTTCCTCCTGGGTGAATCGGGAGGACTGCCCCTGAGGAATTCAGAAGACTCCCTCTCTTGTAGCCTGGAGAAATAATAAAAATAATCACAAACATGTGTTAAGGACTAGCTCAGAACCGGAGCTGGAGAGTAACTGTTTGGGGGAGACCCTTCATTCCTAGACCCTGAACTTCCTGCAGCGCCCAACCTCCATCTTCCGCACTCTGGTCCCCCACCACCCCTATGCCCGCCCCCCCCCAAGTCCCAGCTGAAAGGGGCAGCTTTGCAAAAATAACAGGAAAATGCCTGATGCCACATAGGAAAAATATCTAATCTACCATTTCCCCAGTAATGGTTAAAGATCAATCCTGTGGCTGAGCGTGGTGGCTCACGCCTGTAATCCTAGCACTCTGGGAGGCCGAGGCTGGTGGATCGTTTGAGTTCAGGAGTTCGAGACCAGCCTGAGCAAGAGTGACATCCCCCCCCCACCAAAAATAGAAAAAGTTAGCTGGGCATGGTGGCTCATGCCTATAGTCCCAGCTACTAGGGAGGCCATGGCAGGAGGATCGATTGAGCCCAGGAGTTTGAGGTTGCTGTGAGCTAGGCTGACGCCACGGCACTCTAGCCCAGGCAACAGAGCAACACAATGTCTCAAAAAAAAAAAAAAAAAAAAAAATTAAAGATCAATCCTGTGAGTTCTCTTACTAACAGGCACCCTGCAGAAGTTCTGGTTTTCACAACTTCTGAAGAAAGCTGAATGGAAGGAAAAGAGATGTCAATCTCTCTCTTCCAATTTTTTTTTTTTTTTAAGAACCTGCTTTTACAGAGTTCCTGAGAAAACAGCAGGAGAACAAGCTGCAGCCTCAACCATCTCGAGGACAGAGTCACATCTGTGATAATCCCTTCTCCAAAGAAAGGCAGAAAACCAAGTCTTGGACTTTGACATCCTCGCAGTTTTTGTTATCTAGCTGCGGCCGCTTTTGCTATCAACTGACAGCGATCGCTATTTTTTTATTCTTTTCATCCCCCTTAAGATTGGGGAGCCACACGGCCTCGCTGCTGGCATCTCCCTTCTCTTTCTTTGGGATGCCACGTGGCTGTCTCTCTGCTCTATTCCCCGGCTTCCCCTCTCTCTTTCTCCCTCTTTCTCTCTCTCATTCCCTTATTCTCTCTGTCCTTCTGAGAAGATAAAATAAACTCTCTTACCTTTATATCTGAGCCTCCGAATGCGAAATCTTTCTCTGCCCTCTCCCCTCAGCCTTTCCACCCTAATACCAGCACCACTTGCCATGTGCTCCATTTCCCCCTCCCCCGGTACCCTTCTGCGGAGCCCTCATCAGAGAACCACTGGATCCTGGCCTCTGCTCTGCACCTTACCTTCGCCTTCCTGCTCTGTCACTTGCCCGGCACCCCCTCTAGACGGGAGCTGTTTTTAATTTTCACGCACACCCTATAGGTCAGGGTCTGGGAAGTCAGGTCACTCTCTTGCAACCTGTTTCTTCTTTCTCCTTCCAAGCACATTAGTTCCTGGGGATTTATGACATCAGTTTTTTCTGTCCATGACCGAGCCCTGTTCTTCCTCTCTCCCGCCAGCTTCGTGGAGGTGGCCCTCACTAGCCAGGGGCGGCTCTCTGCTGCCTGCACCTTTCCTCCCGTCCCCACCACTCCAGCTTCCACCTGGAGGACCCGCTGACATTTGGCCCCTTGGTTTGTCAACCCCTGTGCTCGTGTCCTCTGCCCACCTCAGCCACCTCCTTCCGTGGTCACATCCTTCACTCCCATCCCAGCATCGCACCTCCTCCGAAATCCCGAGGTTAGGGGTTTGCTCTCTCTGACCAACACTTCCTCTTTCCCCCCAGTGTATCTTGGGCATCATCGGACCCCCAAATCACCGTCCGTTTCTCCCCTTCTTTCCAGCCCTGCCTCTCTCCAGACATCCAGTTCCCCTTCCCAGACTCACCCAATGGTATTAGTTTTGTGTCTATTACTTCCTTTGGCTTAAAATGTTTTCTTGAAAAGCATTTGTCCTTCCACCAAAATGGCCTGGTTTTCCTCTTAGCGCACTGGCCACTGCTTCGCAGGTTCCTCCTCTACTTGGCATTAAAATGGAGTGTGCTCCCCCAGGTGTGGTCCTGGAACTGCTTCTTTTTCATGTCAACGCCCTTCTCCTTGGCGATCTCTTCCTATGCAGAGACTTTAAATAGCATATCGTAAATCCTCCTTAAGAGCTGGAGGTGGCACTGTCCATGCGGGCAGGAATTTTTGTCTGCGGTGTCCTCTGCTGTATGCTCAGAACCTAGACCAGTGCTTGCCACACGGGAGCTGCTTCCAAAGTATTTTCAGAATAAATGAGACCAGATTCCCCACAGCCTTCAGGGCCTTTGTCCTAGTACTTCCACACCCCCTGCTCTTTGCGGCTTAGAAGCCAAGGCCTCTTCCATGTGCAGCAGGCCCCAGCTTCTCTCGCATTTTCCTGATAACACTTATCATCACCTGAGAGCCCCTTGTTCAGTGTCTGTCTCCCCTACCTAAATAGATAAAGATGCCCTTGACTGTCTCCTTTCCCTGCCGTGTCCCCCAACAAGCACACAATAAGCCCTTGGTAACCGCTAGATGGGGGTTTCTCCACCTCCACACTATTGACATTTTGGGCTGGAAAATTCTTTGTTGTGGGGGAATATCCTGTTTATTGTGGGGTGTTTAGCAGCATCTCTGGCCTCTACCCACTAGATGTTATCATACCCCTATCCCAGTTGTGACACTTAGAAATGTCTCTGGACATTGACAGGGGATGTTCATAGGGGTGGAGGGGAGGAGGGAGGAAAATCGCCCCTCGTTGAGAACCACTGTGCTAGCTGAATGGATAAATAAGTGAGCGAATCAACGAACCTAATTCTGAGGCTTACCTTGAGCCCTCTCCTCTACTCTCAAGATTCGAAAGTGTGGAAAGTTCCCCAGCCCTGTTGAGAAGAAGAGAAAGAGCCAGAAAAGACTTGGCCATTCCTTTCCTCCCAAAACAATGCTCCAAAGCCCCACACTTATAGAACCAAAGTCCTGCAAAACCTCCAAAAGTCCGCTCGGTCATAATGCTTATGTTATTCAATATCTAGCAAAAGGTTGACCTCCTAGGGGTGTGTGTGTGTGTGTGTGTGTGTGTGCCTGTCTGTCTGTCTTCTGGGTGGGGGTGAAAAATGGCACCATCTCCTCCCCCACTCCATCCTTTCCAGATAACACTTGCATTCCTATACTTCTCCCTTACCTCCCCACCCAACCCTGAGTATCTAAGACGGAGGGAACTGTCCTTGGGTTTGTAGATCAACTCTTTCTTCCCAAGTAGCTTCTATCTGCCATGGCTGAAAGAACCAGCCATTTATATATTTATTCAGTTACCTTTATCAAGCATTACACATGTGGCTGGTCTTATGTTAAGTGCTTTATACAGTAATCACAGTCATATACCACATAAAGACGTTTGGTCAAACCACATATACAATGTGGTTCTGTAAGATTCTAACAGAGCTGAAAAACTCCCATCGAGTACATAAAACTTGACAATGATAGTAAACAACCATGTTACTGGCTTATGTATTTACTATACTATACTTTTTATCATTATGTTAGAGTGTACTCCTTCTTCCTTTATATAAAAAAAGTAACTGCAAAACAGCCTCAGGCAGGTCCTGCAAGAGGAGGTATTCTAGAAGGCATTGGCCAGGCGAGGTGGCTCATGCCTGTAATCCTAGCACTCCGGGAGGCCAAGGTGGGAGGATCGTTTGAGCTCAGGAGTTCTAGACCAGCCTGAACAAGAGCAAGACCCCATCTCTACTAAAAATAGAAGCAAATTAATTGGCCAACTAAAATATATAGAAAAAATTAGCTGGCATGGTGGTGCATGCCTGTAGTACCAGCTACTCGGGAGGCTGAGGCAGGAGAATCTCTTCAGCCCAGGAGTTTGAGGTTGCTGTGAGATAGGCTGACGCCACGGCGCTCTAGCTGTGTTGTCATAACTTGGGGCGTGGGATCACATTCATGTAGTGGAGTGGCCAAGAGCCTTAGCTTTAGAGTGAAACAAACAGCAGGGGCCCGGTGCGGTGGCTCACTCCTATAATCCTAGCACTCTGGGAGGCCGAGGTGGGAAGATCACTTGAGCCCAGGAGTTTGAGACTAGCCTGAGCAAGAACAAGACCCCATCTCTATAAAAAATTTAAAAATTAGCCTTGTGTGGTGGCACTTGCCTATAGTCCCAGCTACTTGGGAGGCTGAGGCAAGAGGATCACTCTAGCCCGAGTCTGAGGTTGCAGTGAGCTACGATGACACCACTGCACTCTCGCCCGGGCAACAGAGTGAGACCCTGTCTCAAAAAAAAAAAAAAAAAAAAAAAAGAATAAAGGAATCAAACAAACAGACAGATTTCTGATGATATTTGTGTACCTGTAACATTACCAAGTTACTGGGCGTCACTGTGCCTTGGATTTTCCACCTGTAAAACAGGATAATATCATCTTGAAGTGGTTGTAATAAAAAACATGCCCCCTGTGTGTGAAGAGCTCAGCAGATAGTATTTATCAAATGAAATGGTAACTCTATTTCTGCTGCTCAGCAGGATGGCAGTTTTGCCCTATAAATTGGGGTGATAGTACCTATCTCCCAGGGTTGCTATGAGAATAAAATAAAATAATGTATGTAGAGCGTTAGCATGGTGGCTGTAGTTTTGGCTGTAACTCTTACAGCACACTTGAGTCCCATAACATAATGCGATTGGGCAGGAAGCCTGGGTCTCTGTGACTCAGAAACAAATTCCTTCTTTCCGAAGCTCAGTTTTTACATCTGTACAGTGGGTCAGTTCAACAGGCTCCCTGGAGCTCCCAAATGCTGCAATTTTGAGGCCTGCCCGGTCCTTATCATCCCTGACACTGCCAAGCACTCTCTCATCACCTTTGAGCCCACTTTCCAAAGAAAGAGGAAAGATCCCTCCCTCTCTCTCTACTTCTGCTTCTTCAACCTCTCAAAGCTGATTTACTGGGTGACTCATCCCCTCTGTGGGCCCTGTGCTTCCGGCTTCCCCTGGGTGCTAATGGGTTAATCAGAGACGCTAACGGAACCTACAAGAACTCAGTGTTAGCTAATGGGGTCGCCCCATCTGCTCTCCCAGTAACCCAATACCTTCACCCTGGTAAAAGGCACTCAGGGGTTTCCTGTTGGCTCTAATCTGCTGGTTTCTGACATCTTGAAAGGCAGAGGGCTGGAGGGGGCAGGAGGTGGATTGACAGAAGTGGGGACAAAGTGGGAAAGGCTCTGAACCAGCAGTCAGGACACTGGGCTCCCATCCCAGCTCTGCCACTGGCTTGCTGTGTGAACTTGCACAAATCCATTCCCCTCGCTGGGCCTCAGTTTCCTCATTTGTAACATGAGGCAGGTTGGGCTATGAAGATCTTGCTGGAGCTAATACTCTGGAATTATCAAATCCTGTTGCTTTTGCAGCTGAGAGGTGAATGTCCTTTCAATATCAATCAATACCAAAAACTACTGAGCACCTACTATGTGCCAGCCTGTGCCATCTCCTGTGGACCAGGGGTGAGTGAGGCCCAGTTCCTACCCCAAGTGCTCCTGGCAATGTGCCATCCTGCTACTATTTCTCTATCCACAGAACAGAGGTGGGGAGAGAAAGGAGGCCTCTGCACTTCCTAAGGATCCCCTGTGTGCCAGGCTGAGGGCACAGAGAAGACACAGGAAATTTCAGATCTTCTCCTCCATTCAGTTCTCTGACTATCCCACTTTTTCTTGCCTTGTGGCCTTTGCACGAGCCAGTCTCTATGCCTGGAATAGTCCTACCTCCCCTGCCCTTTGCCTCCCTAAATTTCTTTTTCAGGCCTCACCTTCATTCATCCCTTCTTCATTCATTCATCCCACACCGACAGGGCACTTACTTTGTGCCAGGCTGTGGGGGCCAGGAGTGAACAAGATGCACTCTGTCCCTGTGTCCCGGGAACCTGCAGACTTTTATGGAAGGAGACAACCAATAATTTTATTTTTACCAAATAATTTTATTTTTACCAAAAAAAAAAAAAAAAGATCACTTAAGTTAAGATGAACACAGGAGGGACAGAAAGGAGAGCTGAGATAGAAAGTGGGTGGGGGCGCTCTGGGAAGAGGCAACAGCACTGTACAGCTGGCTCCTCGGCAGAAAGGAAATGACTTCTTAGAATGATGGGAGGACCAGTGTGGCCAGAGCAGAGTGAGGGAGGAGGCAGGGGAGGCTGGGGACAGAGGCAGGAGCATGAAGCCAGTGGCCCCCCAACCCCTGCCAAGTTCATCCAGCTCCCTTGCCCACCCTATCACAGCACCTGCTACACTGGACTGTCACTGCCTATCATTTCTCTGACTCCCCAGCTAGATCACCTCCTGTAAAGCATGTGCGCCCTATTCTTAACTCACTAAAGTAAAATCCTCCTTATCCCTGACCACTGCCAAACACTGTCTCTCCAGTCTGCGCCAGCTCAGGACTCAGCCCACCATGCACCGGCAGGCACAAATGAGAAGCCCGGAATAGACTCTTTGTTTTTGATTTCCCTCTTCCTGGGTATCCGGGAAAAGACCTGTCCCCTCTGCCTCTCAAACCATCTGGAATCTGCCCCAGCCACCCTGGTAGCTGCTCAGAGGCTCTCTCTTCTACTTCCCCCATCAGCCCCCACCCCTGCTTAAAACTAATTTTTTTTTTTCCCATGCCAGGTAGAGTGAAAGCAAAACAAAAACAAAAGCACAGCACTTCCCACAGTGCTTGAAATAAAACCTTTGTCCTGGTCTGCAGGCCCTTGCAGCTCTGGCTTGTCTGTCTCTGAGCTCACCTCCTGTATCCTCCCCTTCCCTCCATACCTCTCCCCATATCACTCGGTCTCTACTCATTCTTTTCCTGATTCTTACACATTCCAAGGTCTATTCCTGCTTCAAGGAACAGGTGCTGTTCCCTCCAGCTAGAATGCCATTTCCCCAGATGTTCACCCTCTGCTTGACTGCTTCCTTCTCAACCAAACTCAGCCTTCATGACCACCCACATCCTCCCCACCACCACTCCCAATTCTACACCCACTTATTCCCCGCCCCGCCCGTATCCTCCTTTGGTCATCCAGGTTTGTGTTTATTGTCAGCATTCCTCTTTCTAAGACCAACTGCCTAAGATCAGGGACCTTATTATCTGCCTCACTCATGGCTGTGGCCCCAGAACCCAGCCCATCATAGGCTGGGCCTATACATAGGCCCTCAGGTATCAGTTACAGGATGAATGAACTTACTGATCTCTTTTATATGCCAGGCTCTGTTCTGGGCATTTTACATGTACTACCTGACTGAATCTTGCAGTGGAAACCCCAAAAGAGAAGCTGCAGCTCAGGCAGGTGACATGACCTGCTCAAGGTCACGCAGCTAGGAAGGGATGGAGCCAGGATTCAAACCAGCCTGCGCCCCAAGACCACACTTATAGTTCCAGTGGTGTGCTGAGCCTCCTATTAATAGCAAACCCTCAAAAAAAAAAAAAAAATAGCAAACCCTCACGCATGAATGAATAAATGAATGGGCAAATTACAAACACCAGGACTGAGTGGCATGACTGAGTGACAGACACTCCAGCTTTCAGGAGCTCGCCGTCCTCATCTCCTGGGGTCTCTGTTTTGAAGAGGGGAAAGAAGGGAGCCCCCACTGACTGGGGGCCTACTGCGTGCCAAGTACTGTACCGAGTGGCCCTGTGGCTATCTGCTCTGCCCAGAGTGGCCACGGAGGCACGGGGTAGGGGAAGCAGAGGAGGACCCCAGGGAGCCTCGCATCCTGGTGGCTGCGGGCTCTCCCCGGGGGCAGCCCGTGTTTCTGGCTGGCTGCCACCCGCCTGCCAGCCCAGCGTCTTAGCTCATCAATCATGCGGCTGCGCTCCGCCGGGCTGGATCTCAGAGGAAGACAAGTCTGCCGGAACGGGCCGCGGGCTCAGGAGGAAACCCGAGCCACTGCGAGGGAGGGAGGGAAGGCTCAGAGCGACGGGCCCCGGGCAGGATCGATCTGATCCCCCGCAGCTAAGGAGGGTCGACTGCGGGAGGCGGCAGGGGCAGGGTTTCCACTGGTAAAGCGGTGAGAAAGGAGACGCGGAGAAAATGGCTGTGTGGGCGGGGGCGGCTTCCCATTGCAACGGAAATCCAGCCTCGGGGCTGCCTTGCCAGCTCCCCGCGGCTCCCGGGAGCAGACTGACGGCTCCGGGAAAGGGGCCGGTTCCGGCGCTGCTGGAGGGCGGCTGGGCTGCCCCCCCGCACACGCCCGCTGGGGCTCCCTGGCTTCCCGGACCTGCTCCCCCAGCACCCGGGAGGGCGTGGCAGAGAGGCCGGGCATCTCCCTCCTCCCCGGCAACCTCTCCTTCCTCCCTCGCAACCGCCTGGGAGTGGCATTTGTGCTGTCCCCAGAGATGTTCCGCTGAAAGCCAAGATGTCTGAGCCGAAGACTCCTTAGAGATCTAGTCCAGAGAGGCAAAGCAGCAGCCCTTGGCTTTTGTTTTTGTTTTGCTTTTCAGTCTGCACAATTAAAAGAAGAAGAAGAAGAAGAATTGATTGCCAACATTTAAACGGGAATAGATTGCACATAAAAAATCTGATTTCTGATTTCTCTTAAAAACTCCAAAGATCTGGCAGCTCTGGGCTGGCCTTTCCCAGAGCTAAGTTGAGACTGCTCCAGACAGGGCCCGCCACGCCCCCTGCACCCCTTTGTGTTCCCCAGGCCCCGGGGGCTTGGAGTTTTCCCTCAAACCCCGCACTGGGGAAAGTGAGGCCCACAGTGGGCAAGGAACTTAAGCAGGGACCCATGAGTGACAGCCCTGGAGCGGAGAAGCCTCTGGGTTTCATATCTCTTATGAGCTGCATGACCTTGGGCAAGTAATGGAGGAAACCCTCTGAGCCTCAGTTTCCTCCTCTGCAAAATGGATTAAAATAGATACTGCACATTTAACACTTAGCACCATCCCTTGTATGTTTACAAGGAAGATACTCTTAATTTTAAATAGGTTATATGTATGGTAATATAACATTTCAGTTAATACACACACACACAGGCCACCTGAGTACTTAGTGGCTTTCTTGTGGCTCTGTATGTTGACTTAGTTCCAATGGGTGGATCTCATCTGGGGTCTCAGGAGTTGTTGAGGTCACATGACAACTGAGGACACAGTCATTTGAGCGTTTGACTGAGACTGAACTACCAAGATGGCACATTTACACGGCTGGCCTATGATGTTAGCTGTCAGTGGGGAGCTCAGATGGGACTGTGGACCACGGTGCCTCCATGGGGCCACTCCATGTGGCTTGGGCTTCTCCCAGCATGGTGGCTGGGGTCTGAGAGAGAACATAGCAAGAGCAAGCGGTCCGAGAGAACCTGGGGTAGCCGCATGACCTTCTATGACCTAGCCTTAAAAGTCATATAATATCAGTCCCACCATTCTTTATTTTTCTAAACAGTTGCAAACCACTCAGATCTAATGAGTGGGGACATAGACCCCATTTCTCAAAGAATTCTAGGACTATGCTTTAAAATCATCACAACATATACGTTAACTGAAAAATAACTTTTCCTTCCACCCCATCCCCTCAGGGCTAATTTACTCCCCACCCCAGCAGCAACTACTACTAATCAATTTCTTGTGTATCTTCCCAGAGAGAGTCCACATATACACAGGCATGAGATTTAGGCATGTACATGTATCTCTACTACTACCCGGCTATCCAAATATTAATACTATTCCAAAATAAAAACCAAATGATTCAGATAATCTCTTGGATGAACTATTTACTATCCAACTCTTGATATTTGCTATCTAAAATGAAATCCAGGAGTCAAAGATTCCAATAACGTAGCGTTCCTTGCTTTCTGAATCCTCACTATCTGAATTCAGAAACATAAACAGATTTGGATAGCAACAGATGCTTGTATAAATACACACACAAACACCTCTTTTACTCCCCCACCAAAATGTGAGTATACTAGGCACACAGTTCTGTGCCTTGCATTTTTCACTTAACAATTTATCTCAAAGATCAGCCTGTTTCAGCACATATACATGGGCCTCATTTCTTGTATGAGCACAGAGCATTCCATTGTTCAAATGCACCATAATTCGTTTAATTCAATCAACCTATTGGCCACTTGCTCTTTTTTTCCAGTCTTCTGCTAATCATAATCCACACTGCAGTGGATAGCTTTTTCCAGAAGTCTTTGTGCACTTGTGCAAGATTATCAGTGTGATAAATTCCTAGAGACAGAATGCTGCATCAAAGGGAAGGCTTCCCATCTATGCTATATCCCAGCAGAGCAGCTCAGACCCTACATCGCTTGTGTTCTGGCCAGATCTTTTGCCTTTGCTCACGCTGTCTGTCACCTGTGGGATCCTGCCTCCTTCCAGGGCAGCAAGTGGCAGCTGTGTCCAGCTGTTTCCAGCTACTCATCATGGTCATACAGGTCATACAAGGTCATACAAGGTCAAGGGCATACAGAGGGTTCCAGGGGTAAGGGAATGAGGAGACCGAGCAGGGCGTGATGTGATGGCTTTTGCAAAAGAAGGACATGGGGAGCTGCGGGGCACCTCACCCCACTTATCTGCCTCTTGATCTTCAGCAACTGCTGCATCTACTTCTCTCAGAGCCCAAAGCAGTTTGCTGGGATGATCCAGGCTGCTCCCACTGCCCCACTCCCTTTAATGAGAAGAGAGAGCTCGCTTCTTGTGTCAGGTCTGCACCCAGCTGTACAGAATCTTCAGATGTGCAACAGCCTAGGGGAGGAGGCACAGGAGGGCCCCTAGTGCCCTTTCCCTGCTTTTCAGGTATCACAGGACATACCGTAAAGCGCTGAGTTCTACTTCTGGGCACACTAACCTCTCTGTGCCTCAGTTTCTTCTTCTGTAATGTGGGAAGAATAATAATACCACCCTGGCTTGGTGTGAAGGTTAATTGGACTAACAGTTTGCAAAATGCTTAAAACAATCCCTGGAGGCTGGGTGAGGTGGTTCACGCCTGTAATCTTAGCACTCTGGGAGGCTGAGGCGGGAGGATCGCTCAAGGTTAGGAGTTCAAGACCAGCCTGAGCAAAAGCGAGACCCCATGTCTACTAAAAATAGAAAGAAATTAATTGGCCAACTAAAAATATATAGAAAGGGCCGGGCGCGGTGGCTCACGCCTGTAATCCTAGCACTCTGGGAGGCCGAGGCGGGCGGATCGCTCAAGGTCAGGAGTTCGAAACCAGCCTGAGCAAGAGTGAGACCCCGTCTCTACTATAAATAGAAAGAAATTAATTG